>QFET01003305.1:0-26865 GCA_003316355.1 Tuber calosporum
GGGTCTTCGAGTATTTGGTCTTCTTCAGCTGGGGTGTCTTCATAGATCCTTGATAGTGCTTCTACAAGGACATTGTCTTTGCCAGGTCTGTGTATGATATCGAAATCATAAGATTGCAGGAACATGCGCCATCTAGTTTGGCGGTAAGGTAGGTCAGTCTGCTTCAGGAAAAAGGATAATGCCTTGTTGTCAGACACAACAGTGAACTTGGTGCCATATAGAATCGGATGGAATGCCTCAATGGCATCCACAATCGCCAAAAGTTCCAATTCATGGACAGGGTAGTCCAGCTGACTTGTTGCAAACTTTCTGCTGTAGAATGCGGCAGGGTATGCTTTCTCAGGGGAGGGTCCTTGGCCAACACATGCTCCTGATCCAACTTTTGAGGCGTCAGTAATGAGGTATATTATATCAGCTGATGTCTCATATGAGATGGGGCGGTGCGGAATTGTCTCCTTGGCCAGACGCTTAACCTGTTTGAAGGCTTCCTCATGCAGGGGTCGCCATTCAAACACATCTTGGGAAATTAGGTCCGAGAGGGGGGCAGTGGTGGAGGCAAGGTGTGGGAGGAATTGAGCATGATATATCACAACTCCTATAAAGGTCTGAACATTCTTTTTCGATTTTGGTATAGGCCAGTCTTGGATGGATCGTATTTTTTCAGGGTTTGCATGAAGTCCTGTCTCATCTATAACATGTCCTAGGAGTGAGAGCTTGGTGGCAAAGAATTTGCACTTGGCTGGTGATACTTGATTTGATGCTGCTTCAGTCTTTCCAAGACTGATCTGATGTGCGAAATATGGTCCTCAACTGTTTCTGAGTAGATGGTAATGTCATCCATATATGCCCAAACGAATTTTTCAATAAATCCATCTAGGACAAACTCTATAACTCTCATTGCTGTAGCAGGGGCGTTGGCATCTCCTTGCAGCATAACTCTGCATGCAAAGGATCCAAAGGGTGTCTTGATAGTGTTGTATTGCTCATCGCTGGGGAGAACTCGAATTTGGAAGTACCAGTTTGCTATGTCTATGGTGGATCTGAACTTTGCTCTGGCAACAGTTCTGAGTATCATGGCTTGGTTGGGAATCGCTCCATGGTCCTTGATAGTAATATCATTCCTTGGTACAAGGTCTGCAAGCAGTCTGATTTCGCCATTGGGTTTCAGCTTTGGGAATATGTTGAGTGGGTTGTGTGCCTCGCTTGGGTAAATGATTCTTTTAGCTTTCCAGTCCTCGATCAATGCTCTGTATGCTGGCATGATCTTGTCAGGGAATGTGAAGAATCTCAGATTATGGTCTGATATTGTGTCATTCTGCTGGAAGTGGTGGTTGACATCTCTCAAGGGTGGTAATTCCGCTGTCTTCTTGCCAGGGAATACTGTAGGAAACTCGGAAATGAAGTCAGGGGCATCTGCTTCATTCATTGCTGAAAAACGTGCATGGGTTGCTTTCTTGCAGGTCAAGGTGATTCCTTTGTCAGGGAAGGTGATAATAGATTTTCCGCAATCTTTGACAGCATGGTGTGCAGTAAGGTAAGGCATTCCTAAGAAGATATCATAGTTGTCCAGGGAACAGACTTGGGCTTCAGAGATATCGCCGCTTTCTTTGTCAATCTGTATGACAGGTTTTGCAACATAGCTGATTGCTGAGTGTGATCCTTTAACTGACATCTTCAGGTTGATAGGGGTTTCGAGGTCTCTGGTAGGGATTTAGTGGGTGGTGAAAAACTTTCCTGATATCAAGTTGTCTCCTGTGGTTCCTGTATCGAATAGTGCCTTTGCTTTGTGGCCATTGACTATGATGTATGCATCAAGAGGTTGGGATTGAGTTCCACTAGGTCCTGCATGGTTTGTGGTAACTGTGACTGATTCCTTTACTTGAGGATCATCTTCCTGGGTGTGGTATGTTCTTCTGACATTCTGGGGTCGCCAGGTTCCTCCAGGGCCTCCATTTCCATGTTGCTGGGTGCTCCTATGCTTCTTCTTTTCAAAGTAGTTATCGGAGTAGTGTCCATGTTTTCCACAATAGTAACAGTCATTATCTCTTCTGCGCCAATCCTTCTATGCCTGGGATACTCTTGGATGCTGACAGGTATTGTTGGAGAACCTTGGTTGGTTTCGCTGGGTGTTGTTCTGGGGGCGCTTGGGTGCTTGTTGGGAAACTGCATTAGAGGTTGCATTTCCTTGACGATTTCCATAGACTCCTGTAGAGTGGGCAATTGCACCTCGCTTTTCCGCTATCTCCACTAGCTGGTCAAAGGAGGTATCTGAAGTGATGTGTGGTTTCACTTCTCTCTTGAGTTTGATATCCATGGCATCTAGGAGTCTCTGCTTCGCTGAATAGTCTGAAATTGTTCCTGGGGGGAGACTGTCTCTCAAGGGTTCAAGTCTGATTCTAGAGTCGGTAATCTGTGCTGTTTTTCCGCCGGTAGTTTGCTTGACTTGTCGCCACTGTTCATAGATGGTATTAGTGGATGTAGAAGGAAGGAAGTAGGCCTCGAATTTCTGTTTGAGTCCAGCAACTGTGTGGTCTCCTTGGGAAGCTTCATATTGGGTAAATAAATCGAGGGCTTTCTCTCTGCAATAGGCTCCATAGTATTGCAGGGCTTCAGGGGCATCGTCAGTTATGCCAAAGCTGGCGATGTATCGATGGACTGTGTTGAACCATGAGTTGATTCTCAATGGGTCTCGATCATTTCCTTCTCCTGTGAAAGTAAATAGTGCTGGCCATTAGGGACGATTATTTCCCTCTGGGGGGACTGACATGGCGATGGGTGCATGGGCTTGGATTGCTTGGTGGACTTGGGGAACTAGGTGGTCTTGGTGGACTAGGTAAATCATCTGGTGCAGGGCTTGGTTCTCTTGGTAGACTAGGTGGTCTAGGTGGCGAAGCTGGGGGTGCTGGTCCTGGAGCGTCCTCTGGACCGGAATCTGATTCTGATTCTGAGCTTGGTTCTTTCTTGGATTGGACTTCTTGGTGGAGCTGTTCTTTGACTTGTTCTTGGACTTGGACTTGGTCTTGGACTTGGTCTGGAGCTTGGGCTTGGGCGTGGTCTTGGGCTTGATCTTGGTCTTCTTCTTCGCAGCTGCTGCTATCTACCGAAGATAGTTCTGAGTCCACAGATGGTGGTGCAGGTGGGGGTACTGGCGCTTGACTTTGGGGTCCTGAGGAGGATGCTACCGATCCTCTAGTGAAGTGCCTTCTGGTATCTCCTGGAAGCGAAATGGTTGCTAGCTAGGGTGAGCTGGTCTCACCAGGAGTCCGCTCAAGGCCTTCTTGGAAACAGGGAGGTGTACTAGTACTGCAGGGTCAAGGTAGGCGAAGGGTGATCAGTCCTCTGCCGAAGATCAAAGGTAAACTTGAGTCCTGGTTAAAAAATGTAACCTACTCCCAAGTATCTCGAGAATCCCAAAGGGACCCTGAAGATACTATTAGGACAGGGGGAGAAGCGTCGATGGATAGGTCTTCAATAGACAAGGTAAAAGGTATGGAACTAATACAGTGACCGTTCAACTTGTAGTATTAAAGATGATAGTCCTGTGAGGCTTGAGAGTCCGAATCCTTAAGGGATTGCAGGCTCTTGAAATACAAAAGATTGTAGCTAGGAAAACTAAACAAAAGCGCAAACATCCTGTCCAACAAACATGCTAACAGAGGCAGCATACCAAGGTAACCATATTCCAAAAACAGAGGGTTAAAAGTGACAGGATGGAGCTAACAAAACAAGTAATGGAATCCAAACATGAAGGAACAAGAGATCGCTACTACTATACAAATCCAGCAGGAATAGCAGGAGGATAGCGATACCCAACTGTGTAGAAGCAAGGAGGGGTAGTGATAGGCGAAACAAGGAAAGAATAACCAGTTAGGAAGTCATAACCAAGTAGTAAGGAACAACCAAATAGTAGCGCTTATCAGGTATAAATCCAAATAAGTAATAACCAACATCAAGTCAGTAGTAATAGTAAAAACATAATAGGATTCCGTTACAACTTGCTTTGCAACATGGTCGATTGCTGAGCTGGATCCTTTAACTGACATCTTCAGGTTGATAGGAGTCTCGTGATATCTGGTATAGATTTGGTGGCTAGTGATAAACTTTACTGATTTCAAGTTGTCTCCTGTGGTTCCAGTATGGAAAACTGCATTTGCTTTGTAGCCATCTTCTGTGATATATCCTATGTGGACTTGGGATTGAATTCCACTAGGTCCTGAATGGTTTGTGGTAACTGTAAGTAATTCCTTCACCATGGATCGTCTTCTTGGACGTCGTATATTCTTCTGACATTTTGGGGTTTCATCGATCCCCAGGGCCTCTATTTCCTCGCAACAGGGTACTCCTATGCCTCTTTTTTTCATACCAGTTATCAGAGTAGTATCCATATTTTTCCACAATAGTAACTGTTATTGTCACTCTTTCACCAATCCTTCTTAGCCCGAGATACCGTTGGGTTCTGAGAGGTATTGTTGGAGAACCTTGGTTGATTTCGCTGGGTTCTGTTCTAGGTGTGCTAGGGTACTTGTTGGGAAACTGCATAAGAGGTGCATTTCCTTAACGATATCCATATAGTCCTGTAGAATAGGCAATTTTATCTTGCATTTCCGCTATCTCTACTAGCTGTTGAAAGGAGGTTCCTGAAGTGATATGTGGTTTCACTTCTTGCTTGAGCTTGATATCCATAGCATCTATGTGTTTCTGTTTCATTCAATAGTCTGAAATTGTTCCTGGAGGTAGACTATCTCTCAATGTTTCAAGTCTGATTAAAGTGTTAGTAATCTGTGCTGTTTTGCTGCCTGTAGGTGCGGAATGAGGAAACTAGCCCTCGAATTTCTGTTTGTGTTCAACAATTCTGTGGTCTCATTGGGAAGCTTCATATTAGGTGAACAATTCGAGAGCTTCCCCTCTGCAATAGGGCCGATAGTGTTGCAGGGCGTCTGGGGTATCTTTAGTTATACACAAGCTGGAAATGTATCAATGGACTGTGATGAATGATGAATTATTTCTGAAACGGTCTCAGTTTGTACCTTCTCTAGTGAATGTAAATGGTGCTGGGCATTTAGTACGATTATTTCACTCTTATGGGCCTGACATGGTGCAGGGTGTAGGGTCTGGATTGCTTGGTAGACTTGGTGGAATAGGTAGTCTTGGTGGACTTGGTAAATCGTCTAGTGCAGGGCTTAGTTCTATTGGATTTCTAGCAAGAATGTGTGGTCTAGGTGGAGAACCTGTCAGTTCTAGTCCTGAAGCGTCCTCTGAACCAGAATCTGATTCAGATTCTGGGCTTGGTTCTTTGTTGGATTGGACATCTTGGTAGAACTTTTCTAAGGCTTGTTCTTGCAGCTGGGCTTGGGCTTGGTATTGGGCTTGGGCTTGGTGTAGAGCTGGGGCTTGCCATGATACTCTTCTTTGCTACTGCGATTATTTCTTGAAGATGGATGTGAATCCATATATGGTGGTGCAGGAGGGAGAACTGGTGCTTGACATTGGGGTCCTGAGGAGGCTACTGCCCATCCTCTAGTGAAGGGTTTTCTGGTATCTCAAGGAAGTGAAATAGTTGGTAGCTAGGATGAGCTAGTCAGTCCAGGAGTACACTCAAAGCCTTCTTGGAAACAGAAAGGTGTACTAGTACTGCAGAGTCAAGGTAGGCAAAGGGTGATCAGTCCTCTACCAAAGATTAAAGGTATACTTGAGTATAGGTCAAAAAAGGTAACCTACTCCCCAGTATATCAAGAATCCCAAAGTGACTCTAAAGAACTATAAGGAGAGGGGGAGTAGTGTTGTTGAATGGGGCTTCAATAGACAAAGTAAAAGGTATGGACCTAATAGAGTGACTTTTCAACCTGTATTATTAAAGATGATGGTCCAGGGAGGGTTAAGAGCCCAAATCCTTAAGGATTTCCGGCTCTTTAAATACAAACTATTATAACCGGAAAACTAAACCAAACTGTAAACCTCCTGTCCAACAACATGATAACAGAGGCAGTATAAGAAGATAACTGTATTCCGAAAACAGAGGGTTAAAGTGACTGGAGAGAGCTAACAGAACAACTAATAGTATCCAAAAAAGAAGGAACAAGAAATTGCTAATAGTATACAAATCCAGTAGGAGTAGTAGGAGGATAGCGATAACCATATTGGTAAGACCATGGAGGGGTAGTGTATAGCCAAACAAGGAATGAATAACCATTTAGGAAGTCATAACCAAGTATGAACAGACAACCAAATAGTAGCACTTGTCAGGTATAAACCCAAATAAATAATAACTAATATCAAGTCAGTAGTAATAGTAGAAACATAATAGGATTCCATTACAGGACAAGCACAACCTCAATGAAACTGGTTTTCAGATCAGAATCGGAGGTGATCTGTGGATGATCACACTAGAACCAAATCAGAAGTCCTACTTACCAAGTTCAACAAACTTGGAATTTGTTATGGTTTGGGAAACAATCAGTTGAATTGGTACTGTGTTACCTACTATGATTACAGTTCCTTGTGTTATAGACCAAGACTGATAGTATAGTGCTACCAGGATGCCAGATGACTACCTCATCGGACTATCTGCAAATAATTATAACAATAACCAATTGACAATAGATTCTCTGATGCATTTTCAAAGATTTTCTCGTAGATGATAACCATGAGTGTATCGCCTTCTACTTCTGGATGGATTTGGTTCCCACTGTATTTAACAGTTACTCGATCATTACGATCAATACAATATTATTGTTCTTTGCCTACACCCTCACTCTACCCACCCTATTCAGCCCATGGATGTAGTTGTATTTTAACCTTATAAACATTACCATTCAAACTCAGTAGAGGTAGTTACTCGAATGGGATATGGAGATTTTGATATTGTAGAGTTTTTTGGCCAGATTCAATCTATTCTCCGACAAATGTTTTAGGCTTCCACAGTCCAATCTGCATTTTAAGCAACTGTCCTAATTTTCTGTCATTGTGACATCGTTATAACCAAGCTATATAAGACAGTTCCAATCCTCAATCCTTCCTGCATGAGGGTCCCTGGATGCTCCTCCGCTATTCCCCTTACAATTCCTAGTCATCGGACACAAGGGGAAGACCTACAACATGATTCAAAGGATCATTCACACAAAGTTCAGCATATATTCCAGGTTGCACTAGAAGGAGGACTTGCCCAAGTACAGTCTGGTGAATTAACGATGGAGCACTTGGAAATTACACATATTGTAAAGTAAACCTATAATAAATGACTGAAAGGTCAAAGCAGAATGCAGATACTGGAAGGTGGTGTCATAAGTGAATCTTAAGCACGAGAGATAGTTCAACTGAGGGAAGATGCAGAGTACGAAAAAGTGGTGAAACTGCTTGGCCAGGCCAAATGTGGCAAAAAGAGAATTGATAAGGCTGAGCAGAAATGTTTCCTACATTTGACAAAGCGAGAAATAAAGGCGATGAAGGCTTTTCAAGCTTATAAGAAGGAAATATCTAAAGTGGTAGTCAAAGGGATCGAGCAACAAGTAAGGCTGTGAGGATTATTGTAAAATAAAATATTACATTCTCCTTTCAAGTTATATTAAGCATGATAGTGATATAAAGCCATAAAATATCTTAACTCACCAGGTTTCATTGTGCCACAAAGCGTTGTTGAGCCACAAAGAACTGTTGAGCCACAGAGGACCATTGAGCCACATAGGAGCATTGTGGTGTCTAGCACTCTTTGGAGTGCCCCAGGCCGTCAACACGCGACCATCTAGGTGTTGTGGCTCAACAACCATAACTTTGGAATGAGTAAAAAACTAAATCTAGATTAGTTTGTTGTGAGCCTTTTCTGCCCTGCTTTCTTAATCTTAATACACAAAGTCTTCCTTACTCTCTTTCCCTGCCTTCATATATTCACTATCTTCTTCCAATGAACTTTTCCCTCATTCAGAAGTGGCTCTCATTCTGGACTTCCTGGTTTTTCCATTTCATACTGTGTAAGTCACTAGACTCCCTCTACTTTCTCTAACTGCATAACCTCTTAATGTTAGATTCTTGCACATGCCTCTGAGGCATCGAGTTCCCTATGAATTTGCACATTAGGTGGAGACTTTTGTCTTGCAGCCCATGCCTTATCTGCTACTTTAGTATTTGGCATATCTTCCACAGTCTGCTCATGCAAGAGATCTTGAACTATACTAATCTTCAAAAGTGTCCTTAGCTTTTTGTAAAATGTGATAGAGATAGCAAATACAGATTGTAGTATTTCAATTTCGTGGTCCTATAGAGTAAGATCCGTGGATGAGTGGAAGGCAAAAACACCAAATGGAATAGGATAATTGAGTTGGTGATACTGGAGCCACTTGAGTGTCATACTACTTGTTTAGTACTACATGTGGATTGTAAAGAAAATGACAAATAGTACAAAAGGCAGATAATATAGTTGACTCATTGAAGGTTTGTAGCTGAATTGGGTCAACGGCAGTTTAAAACTCTCCTTGATCAAATTGTGGATATTGTAACTTACATCCAAGTATCTCAAGAATCTCAAACGGAGTCTGATCATACTCTAGGTGTAACCTACTCCCAAGTATCTCGTGAATCCCAAAGGGGCTCTGAATATACTATAAGGATAGGGGGGGGGAGCGTCGATGAATAGGTCTTCAATAGACAAGGTATAAGGTATGGATCTAATAGAGTAACTGTTCAACTTGTAGTATTAAAGATGATAGTCCTGTGAGGCTTGAGAGTCCGAATCCTTAAGGGATTGCTGGCTCTTTAAATACAAAAGATTGTAGCTAGGAAAACTAAACAAAAGCGCACCCATCCTGTCTAACAACATGCTAACAGAGGCAGCATTACAAGATAACCATATTCCGAAAACAGAGTGTTAAAAGTGACAGGATGGAGCTAATAAAACAAGTAATGGAATCCAAACAGGAAGGAACAAAAGATTGCTATTACTATACAAATCCAGTAGGTATAGTAGGAGGATAGCGATACCCAAATGGGTAGAAGCAAGGAGGGGTAGTGATAAGCGAAACAAGGAAAGAATAACTAGTTAGGAAGTCATAACCAAGCAGGAAGGGACAACCAAATAGTAGTGCTTATTAGGTATAAACTCAAATAAGTAATAACCAACATCAAGTCAGTAGTTATAGTAGAAACATAGTAGGATTCCGTTATACTTGGGATAGGTGGAAATGGCTCGCTAGATAGGTTTTCAATTGACTAGATAAAAGGTTTGCAACAAATAGACTTTTGGTTTATCTTATTGTATTAAAGATAGTCCTATAAGGCTAGAGAGTCTAAATCCTTAATGGATTGCAGGCTCTTTAAAAACACAAGATTGTAGCTAAGAGAACTTAAGAAAGTGCAAACATCCAGTCTAACAAACATGCTAACAGAGGCACTATAATAAGTAACTATATTGTGAAAACAAAATCCTTAAAGTGACAGGATGGAGCAAATAAAACAAGTAATAGAATCCAAATAAGGAAGAACAAGTAATCCCTAAACTATACAAATCCAGTAGGAATAGCAGGAGGATAGCCATACCCAAATAGGTAGAAGCAATGAGGGAGTAATTATAAGCGAAATAAGGAAAGCATCACCAGTTATAAAGATATAACCAAGTAGGAAGGGACAACCAAATCCTAGCGCTTATCAGGTATAAACTCAAATAAGTAATAATCTTACTCAAGTCAAGTCAGTCATAATATTAGAAATATAGTAGGATTCCATTACAGATATCCTGTTTAGGTTGCTACTTCTATAGTTTCTATATTGTAGAGTTTATAGGATTGAAACACTACCATGTCTAATGGTTGCAATATATGACTGGTATGTGGAGGTAAGCAGCATGGAATCATCTAATATTTGGAACAGAACTCAATAATAGCACTTGTACAAGGTGACCTATATTCATCCAGAAGGAGTAGTTGCTTGATACTGGTTTATTGTAAACCAAAAAGCTTTTTGAAATCTAGAATCTATTTCTTTCTAAAATGGTTATTCGAGTAGCCTCTATCAGATAGAGCAATACAGTAATTGTCAATGTTGATTAGCATATGATTTATGTCATGTCAATGATTGCACCAAATAATTTGCCATTGGGTTTCATAGTATATACATACATTACCATTCAGATAGCTAATTCTACTGGATTTACCATAGTGTACAAAATTATAGGCAATTTATTGTTGAGATGTAAATTATTGTTGGGCTATCGGGCACTCCTCTGGAATGCCCAAGGTTGCGAGCATGCGAGCAAACTGAGGTTGTGACCGGTGAGCCACAACCTTGGCACGAGGATGTTTGATATACAATGCGGTCAGTGTGCAAACTTTGACCCTTTCCCTAAACCCTTCGACCCTCCCAATACATTTTATCAGCCCAGAAGTAAAATAAGCTTCAGTTCTTTATTACTATCCTACAACACCGTCTTAGCCTACAGTGTAGCCCCCCAAGATTCACTAAGTTAGGTTTAGTGGGGGCCGGGAGTTGAAATTTTTGCAACGGTCACCTAGTGTCCAACCAACTACGAGTACACCACGAAACCACAGGACGCATATAGCCAGGTATATTCCCACCTCCAACCTTAACCGGAACCGAAGAAGCCAGACACCAGTACCCTACCACAGAACGAAGAGCCTATGTATTTGGACATTGTTGTCGACCGCATCGGTAAAGAAACTAAAACAGCGGCGACGAAACGAAGCGAAAGGAAATGACGCTTAGTAATGCAACACAGAAGACTCCTATCGCCAGTGCACAAAGGTTGGGAAGTGGGAGGGGGAAGTTGTATAATATTCCTTTCCACTGCTCGAATACTTAACTCGGGCCTGAGCAAGCTCAGCTGTTATTGCATGCCATCAAAATCTTGAGGCTCTAGCCAATTTCTTTGCCCATATGCAATAGTAGTCATGTTCACAAACGTCAGGGAATTATGCGTACTGGACTGCTTGTTGACCATTACGGTTCCTTTCTCACTTCGTTCAGGTGGTCCCGCCACATTCAGCAGTCGGGGGGAATCAATTAACAATTAATTACATCTCAAGACCACAATTCCCCCACTTCGCTCAATAGGTCACCTGTTGGAAATAGTAAATCAGCTACCGGAAACCAATCCCCGTGAGAAAAACTCCACCAGGTGCTCACCCTCAATTATCAACCACAAATCCTCCGCTTCTTAACGCTTCATGAATACAGTCCACAGTAATTGAAGACTCCTTCATCCATTTCTCTCTCCCCTGTCCCATATCCTGAAACAACGCAAGAAGGCTATGGGTCTGAGTGAAAACTATGCCATCATAACGGAGCATTTGCCACTGTTCCCCCGTCGTAATGAAACCATATACCACGCCTCCTCTATTGTGGTCTCCCATATCCTTCATTGCCAATAAGCACTGCCGCTTCGCCTCTCCAAGAGAGGACTTCTCCGCCTCCACCACAAAGACAAACTTTCGGTTCCCCACCCCGATCAAGTCCACCAGAACAAATTCCTGATAGCCACGAGTCTCCAAGTCTTCAGAAATAATCTCTTTCTCCCTCAGGAGGATAAGATCGCGTCCCGTCTTACGTCTGAAAGCCGCGATTATAGGAGTGACTATTGCAAAAACCAAGTCATTGACATTGGCTTCTTTGAAATCTAGGAGCGCCTCTGTGGGATAGCCTTCGACGTCAACAAATTCGACAATACGGTCGTAAACCGTTTCCTTGGTTTCGTGGACCTCATCATTCCCGAGACCTTTAATCTCAGGCTTTCCTTCAGCCAACATCTGACTAATCGAAATGCCATGTTTTTCGAATTTTTCGGGCATAAAGTCCAGTCTCTTCTCGGCCTCTTCAATGGTGACCTTCGAATAGGGAGTCTTATGCATAGGATTAGTTGATCGGTTCTTGTGCTGTGTGATGTCATTTGATTAGAGTAGTTTTCGGGTATTAAAACTTCAAGCTCACCAGAATAGAGCCCATCGCTGTTGAAATTTCTTATTCGTTTTTATATGAATATTTCCTTGAACATATCGTATATTCTCTTACTTGGTTAGTGTTTCGGCAATACCTATTACACCGCATACATTACTATAGCTAGGACATACTGTGCGTTTATTTCTGTTTTATTTCATTATTACGATAAGGATTGTTATGTATATTTCTTTATCTGGTATTTGGGTTATTTCGCTTGTTTATCACATATTTTGACGGTTATTGTTCCGTCCTTTATGTCTTTTCATCCACAACGAAACCCCTCACACCACTTTCGATTTATATAAACTTTAGGGATTTTCTTGGCAGGTTTTCAGGGTCAAATATGTTCGCACTATTTTTCCTACTGATGTTACGGTAAAACACGTTCGTACTTATGTTTTTCCCTTTTATATTCTTTTAGATAACGGGAGGGCACACTCTTGTATATATAGGGGCTACCGCCCACTTTTCTCGCTTAGAAGAATAAGGAACAGACTACCTACCAATCTACCTTCATAAATCTACCTCTCCTCATCAAGGCGTGCCCGCAATATTCGCTTAGTATTGCGTTAGTATATTCCGATAGATATAAGATCGTGCCCATACACATTTGAACAGGTTATGAGCCCAGGCCTCCTATATCTTTAGGATATACATTTACACCCTCTAACAGACCACGAAACCTCACAGTCAATGAAGCGAAACCCGTCCTACTATCGATCCACGTTTCCCCCCAAAATAATACCCCCAAAAAATTTATCGGCAAAGTTTATTTCTCGGCACGAAACATCGACCAGACGAAACCCTCCTTCTTGACAAAACCAAACATTCTCAGCCTCGGCATTACACAAGTCTCAGCGACACACTGTCGGCGTTAACCACTACTTAACCGCGCTCTTTTCACTGTTCGCCTCCGTCTCCTTCTTTTTACTCTCTTTGTGCGCGCAAGTGTTACCCATCACTTGCCTGCACACTTTATAAACTACCTGGAAGTTAACACATCTGAGGGTGGACACTACTAGCAAAATCCTTGATAGGTGAACGTGTTACTTTCAGGCTCGATAAAAGTTGTGTGGACTTAAAGGGGGTGTGTGGCCACAGAGGACAATTCGAAGAACACAACTTGTGTAACCAAAATCCACCATGGCCTCAGCCTCAACCACCGTCCCTGAATCTTCGACAGACAATCCCCCAGCAACCCCTCTACCCATTGACCAAAGGGCACGGACACATGCTATTAACTCTAAACGAGGCTTCACACCCAGTTACAAACTCAGCTCCATCCCAAAGCTGACTGGGCCAGAGAACTACCGCACATGGCGTGACATCTCCGAGTACGTCCTTGAACTGTTCAACTGCAGTGACATTGTGCAAGGAACGGAAACAATCACCGATGAAATACGGGATCAAGACGGGGATCTGACGAATGTTGACCCTATAGATGAATTTCGCGATCGCTACCAATGGGCATTGGCCTGCTTCCTCGAAACCATTGATCCAAAATAGCTCATCCTCCTAGCAACCCACAAAACGCCGCACGCAATCGGGACGGAGTTCCAGGATAAATTTGACAGAGAAAACACCTTCTCCTTCTTCGACCAACTCAACACTGTTCTCGATACCAAATACGAGTTGTCTGAACCCATCGCTGATCACATCGGCAAGTTCGACACCCTCAGGAATCGCATGGAACACCGTTGCACCTCTGCTACCGCAAATGACCATTACGCCCTACCTTTTGCATTTAAGACTGTATTCGAGTCATCGGAAGCAAAAGCTGCTGTCCTCCTCCGGTCCCTTCACAAGTCGATGAACAACATTGTCGACAACCTCCGAACCAAGGAGGACCTTACCTACAACCATGTCTATAACAGGTTGTTGGACCTTAAAATTTCAGTTAGTTCTGAAGAAGACAAGGCGTATAAAACCGCCACTGTCAAGGGAAAAGGGAAAGAACAACCCCAACGAAAGGGAAACAGCACATCCGTCACAGCCAAGGAATGCTCATACTGCAAAAAGCATTACCCCTCTGCACGCAATGAAGGGCATACTTGGAAAGAGTGTCTGAAACTCAAGACCGATAACCAAAAGAAGATGGGAAGGACGGCGATTGACACTGCCAAGATCGGCAAGGTAGAGACATCCAAACCGGGCAGTACATCCTCCACTCTTACCACTACGCGAAAGACCCCTCACCCACACAATTGGATAATCGATATTGGCGCAAGCTCACATATGACAAGCAACCTAGACCTTCTTATAAACTTTGAACCAGAAAAAGGAAACGTTAAGTTAGGCGATGACTCTGTAATAGAATCATGCAGCCGAAGAACAGTTAATCTCATGGCCAAAACGTCTAATAGCTATGTATCTCCTGTTTTTCTTCAACGTGTTCTCTGGGTTCCTAGGTTGGGTCAATGCAATTTGTTATCGTGGCGCGCTATCGTTTCTTTGGGAAAAGGGTTTTCTTTACGCAGTTCAGGGAAGGAGATGTATGTCATGGGAGAGAATAAAGAGGTTTTATGGGGCAAGCTTGACGGACAAGATTATATCGTGCAGGAAAGAAAGGAACAGGCATACAAAATAACCTATCAGGAGTGGCATAAAGCCTTGGGTCATCCCTCAGCAGCCTACCTTCGCTCCGACAAATATTCCGACACACCCCATATCCCTAAGGTTCCTACAGGTTGGCAATGCGAAACTTGCATTACCTCCAAGTCATCCAAACCAAAACCAGAACCAACACAGCACCGTTGCCAAAGCCCCTTCGAGTTAATTCACTCTGACTTAAGCGGAAAATTCTTGACACCATCCTCTGGTAATTCTTGGTACTATATCACCTTCATTGATGACTGCACACGATACACCTGGATTTACCCCATCAAGGTAAAATCCGATACGGTAAAAATCTTCAAACAGTTCATCCAGGAGTGACAAACCCAGGATAGCGCCATAATCTAACGATTCAGGACTGATAACGGTGCTGAATACGTGAACCATGAAATGCTAAACCTGTTTCAGGCGCATGGAATACTTCATGACAAAACTCCATCCTACTCACATGAATCAAATAGCGTGGCTGAACGGTGTAACAGGACTATAATAACTGCCACTAGGTCTATGTTAAAAGGTTTAACTCTACGACTTTGGGCAGAAGCAATCGCAACTGCCGTATACCTCAGAAACCGTCTTCCCAACCGATCCATAGGAGGTTCAACGCCCTATGAATCTCTCTACAACCAAAAGCCGTTGATCAACTACCTGCGCCCATACGGGACCAAATGCTTCGTCCACATACCTGAGGAGACCAGAAAACAAGGCACGAAGCTACAGCCCTGGGCGATCGAAGGCTAACTTGTTGAATACACATTCTCTGACAAGATATACCGGATATACATCCCCTTGCAACATAAGATATCCGAATCACGACAGGTATACTGGACCACTAAAACGATTGAACAATCTGAAGTGCCAAGGACAACACCTACTCTGGAATCCCAATTTGCGACCGTCCATCCTCCCTCCTTTCCAATAGACCTGCAATCGTACAGTAAGACTTAGGAATTGTACCCGAGTACGACACCTACCAACCGCACAACCGCTATTGAAATCCATCCTCCTCCATTACCTCCACATCCAGAGAAATACGACCAACCTAACACACCGTCACCTACTCCGCAACCTGCTCCCGTAGAACAATAACCTTTAGATCATGAGGCCCTACCAGATGAGCAACTAAAAACAGAGACAAGGTCAGGACGAATCCCACGCCCACCGGTACGCTTTGGCAGAAATGCAACTGAACTACTGGATGAGGATCCCATCACGTATCACCAAGCGATTAACAGTACGCTGAAGGAACAGTGGACCACGGCGATGGATGACAAGATTAATGCACTAAAAAGCAATAAGACCTTCGATGTTGTTGAGAGACGGATGGGAAGAAAGATAATCGACACTAAGTGGGTTTACAAGACTAAACATAATGCAGATGGGACTTTGGAAAGATTTCTCGCAAGAGCCGTTGCCAAAGGGTTTTCACAAATTCCCGTCTTCGACTTCGAAGAAACATTCGCCCCTGTCCCCTGTTATGAATCTCTCCACTTCCTCCTCACGATATGCGCCAAAAACAAATGGCGACCGCGACAGTTCGTTGTTAAATCTGCTTTCCTCTACGGCGAACTCAAAGAAGAAGTTTACCTACGACCGTTACCTGGGTACCGTGACGGAGAAAAAGTATGGAAACTTAACCAATGTCTTTATGGACTTAAGCAATATGCGAATGAATGGTATGCTCTCTGGGCAAAATTCTTAACCTCCAAAGGATTTGCGACACCAGCCCTCGACCCATGCTAGTTCGTCTGTCCTTAACACGACCTCTACGTATCGGTTTACGTCGATGACATTGCCATACACGCAGCCTACTCCCCCCACCCGACATCTCTGACAAAAGACCTGAAAAAGGCATTCGAGATCACTGACCTAGGGGAAGCTAACTTCCTACTTGGTTTGCACATAACGTATACACCAGACGGTATACATCTTACCCAGCCAAAATACATCAAGTCACTCCTCCAACGATATGGCATGGAAAACTCACGTTCCGTTTCTACCCCTTTACCAAAAGGCATTCAACTTACGAAAGGGACCGAAGACATACGGATACCAGACCCCTCCTTTTACCAATCGGTTATAGGATCACTTATGTACCTCACCACTGGCACAAGACCCGACCTCTCGTATACGATTTCATTTCTTTCTCAATTTTCTTCTTTCCCATCTGAAGCACACTTGAAGGCCGCTAAACACGTCCTTCGTTACCCTGCCGGGACGGAAAATATAGGATTGTTCTACCCATACCCAACCAACGTAACTCCCGCTCTCGATGTCTATGCTGATGCAGACTTTGCCGCTTGCCTTGATACCCGCCGCTCCTTCTCTGGATACATTGTTATCTTAAATGATTCATGTATCTCCTGGCGATCCAAGAAACAGGCATCCATCGCTACATCTACTACCAAAGCGGAATATGTTGCTATGTCACTGGCTACGCGACAAATCCAATGGTTTCAAAAAGGCCTCAACGATATTCGACTAAATTTACCCATCGCTTTGCATGCAGATAATACCGGTGCTAATTTTCTTGCAACAAACCATCAACTCAATGAACGTACCAAACACATCGATGTTCACTTTCACAAAATACAAGAAGAACTCGACCGCGGTTCGCTCACTTTACTAAAAGTTGAGTCGTCAGAAAACCTTGCCGATATCTGCACCAAAATCTCAGCGAAACCGGCACATACACGGTTGATGGGACTTCTGGGCTGTAGATAATTAGGGGAAGTGTTGAAATTTCTTATTCGTTTTTATATGAATATTTCCTTGAACATATCGTATATTCTCTTACTTGGTTAGTGTTTCGGCAATACCTATTACACCGCATACATTACTACAGCCAGGACATACTGTGCGTTTATATCTGGTATATTTCATTATTACGATTAGGATTCTTATGTATATTTCTTTATCTGGTATTCGGGTTATTTCGCTTGCTTATCACATATTTTAACGGTTATTGTTCCGTCCTTTATGTCTTATCATCCACAACGAAACCCCTCACACCACTTTAGTTTTATACAAACTTTTGGGACTTTCTTGGCAGGTTTTCAGGGTCAAATACGTTCACACTTATGTTTTTCCTACTGACGTTACGGTAAAACACGTTCGTACTTATATTTGTCCCATTTACATTCTTAGAGATAACGGGAGGGCGCACTCTTGTATATATAGGGGCTACCGCCCACTTTTCTCTCCTAGAAGAATAAGGAACAGACTACCTACCAATCTACCTTCATAAATCTACCTCTCCTCATCAAGGCGTGCCCGCAATACTTGCTGGGTATTGCATTAGTATATTCCGATAGATATAAGATCGTGCCCATACACATTTGAACAATCACCCTAGAAGAATAGTGGACTTGAAGGCCGCAGTGGTGAATACCCGCGGGCTTAAGTCCTTGCTTAGTGACAAGTCTGAACATTATCGGCTACTGTTCACCTCTCGTGAATTTAGTAAGTCAAACTTCAATAGATAATATGACATTAAACGGACTCACCTTGCTGTTTATGTGCAATTGCGGTGGCATTTTTGATCGTAGGCTCTCGAATGGTGAGTTGAAGAAGGCTGGTGGATTGACGAAGGTTTGCTATCCGACTTATACTTGGGGAGAGATTATTAATCAAGACAGTAGATCGCTCTCCAAACACCTACAACCCTTCCCCGCCAATCAATCAAGCGAACAAAAAGGAGCTCTAACAGTTGGGGATGCCCAAACGCCCCGCCGAACTCCTGGTTTCGTTGCACAGCAGCCTCAAAAACCGCTCCCACAAAACCGCCAACGAAGGCACCAATCACTCCAAATACCAACCACAAATGGGCGGATTTGAAGGTAATCATGAATGCGAATACGAGGGAGTCGAAGGATTTCTTGAGGCGGGAAATGAAGACGACGAAGAGGGTGGTCCAAAAATTGGTGAAAAGAGTGGAGGAAGGAGGGATAATATGGAAATAGACCAACAGGTGTACATGCCCGCGCGGATAGCTCTGTGTAAAGCTGAAATACTAGTGCCGGACCCGGCGGCGTATCATACGCTGCATAGCGTGATGTCAACTAGCCGTGCCAGAGCTTTGATGTGCTGTAGGACGGGCTGGGAAGTGAGCGACTGGGATACCCACGGCGGGTGTACTTGGTTGCTGGGACGCAGCCTGCTAGAGGATGCAGCAGTGCCTTTCCCCCCCTCGCCTTCCCAATCCACAGCTATCAAATTGTAAATGAGGGAAAGAAAGACGACGCCGCCTTCGACGCATAGGAGGACCCGATCCACGAATCTCGCACCCTCCTATCCCACTACGACAAATAGCATCCGTGCCTCTCCACATGCCCGCCATGCCGCTTCAATGGCTGAAAGCGGCGATGTGCACATCTGGGAGCTATCGCTGCACTATAGCGCCCTCGAGAGCCTGGGCACCGCCATCCCCGCCAGTGCAAACAAACCCACGGCAACGCTCAAGATGTGCAGTCATGTAGAAGGCTACTCTTTTAATTAGCCTTCCAATCTCGGAGATGTCGTGGGGAGGATAGCTACTAGGGATAACTCTGGCAAGGTATTCATCTCTACAAGGAAAGAAAGCGGTACTTGGGATATGGGTGGTATCTTGCTGAAGGGGTATATGGGTGGTATCGAAGAACTCCAGTGAACTCCGAACGAGCGCCACGTATTTGTCTCTGCATCTTCGGACGGAACAGTCTGGATCTACGGCGCCCGCCCACAGACCAAGAGTCACCAATTGTCAATCGACGTCGCATCCTTATGTCAGGCAGTGCCCTATCTCCTTACCGCCGGCGCCGATAACGGGGTCTGGGCGTCTAAGATCTCAGAACTTTCCCTAACACAAGGGTGAACATGTATCTGCTGCTGCGAGCACTACTTTCCACCAGCAACCTATCACTAGTGTCGAGTTTCACCTACAGAGGATAGTATTGTTTTTATTGCATCTGCAGACTCGACCATTGCAGTTTGAGACTTGAGTCTTGAGTTGGACGACAACAAGAGTAAGGACACTGGTGGCATGGAGGATATTATTTGTTCTCTATCACAAGGATGCTAAGGAGGTGCGTTAGCAGAAGTAAGCGTCTAGGGCAGTTATTGGGACTAGGGGTGAAGAGTGTAGTTGCTTTGTTCTTTCATACATATCCTTGCCTAGTGTGATTTTGCGTGAGCTAACTAACTATCCCTTCTCGGCCAGTGTTCCCAAGACTATCAGCGTCTAAGCTTGTCGTCGGGCAGGGGGGGTGGCCCTTGTGGAGCAAACATAGCCCGTGCGGTATTATTTTTTATAAGTCGCCAAAGGGTTTCTGGCTTGTGTTTGATATACTATCGCTCGATATTTGGGGTGAATAGCTATGGCGGAAAGCAACTAGTTTATCTTGTGAACTGTGTTCTGCAGTGATGGAGCCTTTCGGTGTATATATAGAAAATCAATGTCACCAATGCTATGGTAGCGGATTTGAACGAGGCTCTCTTACCCCTAGGCTCTTAGGAGAGGCTGCGCAAATTGTCTTTTATTGTACTGATTCCGTGCTACTCTCGGGATGATGTGATAATGGGGCTGGAGCGGATTTCTCGGGGGAGCATCACAGATCATCACTCATTTAGCGTTCCAGTACGATGGGTTGGAAATAGCAGTTCTATGGCCACACTCAGAGGCCGCAGTGGTACACGTATGTGAGAGAGCCTGATGCCACCCAACGCCCAAAAGCCTTTTATCCTTTAGCGAGATAGAGGCTGCTCAGTAAACGCAGCATTAGGGCAGCTCAACCTTGATATGTCTGTCAACATTCTGGTCGGAACCTCTCAGACCTATGATACACAAGCACTTTCGCCATAATGTTGATGGACAACGAATTATCCCAACAGTTTTGAGTGATCAGGAATCACAAGTCTAGTTTTAGGACGAAAATAACTCACTAGTCAAGGAATACTCTATGAGGATTCGCGGCAGCAGGGCTATGTGGATTATTGAGATGCCTCAGTATCCCAAGGTAAATGTGCACAGGTAGCCTTACCAATTGCAGCGGTTCCCATGCTGCTCGTCTCCCATGAATATTCGCTATGTTGGGTTTAGTAGGGCTAGAGGTCGATTTTTTCCAATGTTCATCTGGTGTATCATACTACCGACTACACCACGAAACCACTCTACAAATGCATTCATACCACCTAAACCTTGGGGTCCCGGCTAATCTTTTTCCCGTATGCGATTGCAGCTGTGTTGACAAACGTCAGAAAATTGAAAAGTTCTCCCACCTCAAGCCTTAACAGGAACATGAGAAGTCAAACACCAGCCCCCTACCGCAAAGCCTTGAATAAAGAAAACATTAGAGTTGCGTCCTGGTGAAAGGCCTGAGATTTTAAAAGAAATTTACCACTATTGGAGATGGATTTTTTTTGGCTCGTTTTCCACTCATCTTGTCCGGTCAGTTCGCGAGGCTTTATCGCGAGATGGGCTCGAAGGAGGGCTTAAAGTGGCTTCCTGGTTAGGTGCACACCGCACCGTGTGAGGCGAATTGCCCATTTGCCGGTATTTAAGGGGAATGAGCCGCACTTTGGACGTATTTCTTGCGATCTCAGTGTTAGAATATGGTACCGGCATTACTTTCTCCCTGAGCTCTATACATACTGGCTTTCGGAATCCCATATCTCGATGGCTTCCTCACGTTTGTCTCCTAAAAGGAGCGCTCTACTTCCTCTTCTTTCTAATCTCGCTCTCTTTTTTTCATTTCATAAAAAACAGCAATTGGCAACATGCAGCGTATCCCATCATCCGTCCTTCGTAGAGGCGAGGGTCAGAGAGGTTACTATAGGTTGCTGCCATCTTGCGCTAATGGTGCCATTCCTGAACGAGTATGAGAGTTGGCGGGAGGGCCTGGGTCCTGGGACTTAGGAGGTGGAATAAAAAAACTAATACTTGGTGACATGTTAGGGGGTGAAGCTCGGCTCTAGAGAACATTTGCCTTTGCTGGGTTTAGTGGGGAGTGGAAGTTGAGCCTAAGTTAGCGCAATTACTATTGCCTGCAATCAAAATCTTGAGGCTCAGCCCCATTTTTTGCCCATAAAAGCGGTACCGCATTTACTCGTAAGTCCACCATCGGGTATCTCAACAGAAATCACTATCTAAACAACAATAGGCTTAGCAGAGTAGGTTAACGAAGTTACGAATACCAGTTGAAGAGATCCAGAGAGCTCAAGAGGTCCCCACGTCTTCAACAGTAAAGGAGGGATCAATTGACAACTAATTACATCTCAAGACTACAATACCTCCGCTCCGCTCAATTGGTCTCCCGTTGGAAATAGTAATAGTCCCAGAGTAATAATCAGCCGCAGCAAAAAAACACGTGGGCAAAGCTCCCAGTGTTCCCAAGCGTCCAGTCCGTCCGTCTTTCGCCTAGGACGGGACGGACGCCGAGTTGTAGTCCGTCCAGATCTATGCCCGGGACGGACGGCCGGGCCCTATAGGTGTCTTAGTTTATGTTTCATTTTTGAATCTCATGAGCATCCTGTCTGTATTATGGAGGAGCGGAACGTTCTGGTTCTGCTGTCATGTATCAAATTTCACGTCAGGACCTAGCGATCCCAGACTTCCATGCGAGGAATGGGATTGCGCTTCAGACATAATACCGGAAGATAAGGTAGAGGGTATAGAGAGTAAAAGGGGTGAGTGAGTGAGACCAAGATAGGTGGACTCTGCTTTATCGTTAAAACTTCTCAAAAAAGAAAATCGTCGTATCTAAGGTCTATATTTATGTATATTTGGTTCACTCAAGTGGAGTGGTAGAGCTACAACTCGGCCAATAAATGATGAAGGCGGCGATACGTATGACGACAAAGCTCTGATGGGAATGGCAGAGGCCTGTTAGTGGCAGCTGCGCTCGACAGGGGACACCCGTCCTTACCAAGGACGACCGGGCCGTGCTGGGGATGGCAGGTGCCTACAGGTGACGGCAGTTACCTACAGGTGACGCCCGTCAATTCCAAAGATAGCTGGGCCCTACCGGAAGTTACCATTTACCAAGAAAGACTGCAGGGCACGGCCGTCACCTACAGGACTGCGATCTTCATCAAGGACGGACGCCGTGCCCGGCCGTCCTTATTCACCCTGCCCGGGACGGACGGGACTATAGGACGCCAGGGCCCGGGCGTCCGGACGGGACGGTTGGGAACACTGAAAGCTCCCGTGGATGCTCACCTCCAATTATGCGACCACAAATCCTCCGCTTCTGAGCGCTGTGTAAATACAGTCCACAATAATTGAGGACTCCTTCATCCATCTCTCCTTCTCCTGCCTCATATTTTCAGACATCACCAAAAGTTTGGTTGTCTGAGTGAAAACTATGCCGTCATATCGAAGCATCTGCCACTGTTCTCCTGTCGTAATGAAACCATACACCACTCCTCCACCATTACGGTCTCCCATATCTTTCATTGCCAACAAACACTGCCTTTTTGCCTCTCCAAGAGAGGACTGATTTGCCTCAACTAAAAAGACAAACTTCCGGTTCCCCACCCCGATCATGTCCACCATGACAAATTCCTCATAGCCACCAGTCTTCGCGTCCACAGCAATAAGCTCTTTCTCCCTTTTCAGGCGAAGGCTGCGTCCTGTCTTGGTTTTAAAAGACAGCACTATAGGCATGATTATAGCAAGAACCAAATCGTTAACGTTGGCCTCTTTGAAATCTGCCTCCGCTTCCGTGGGGTAACCCTCGACGCAAACAAATTCGACAATGCGGTCGTAAACCTTTTCCTTCACTTCCTGGAACTCATCTTTTCCAAGACCCTCAGTCTCGGGCTTTCCTTCTGCCAACATCTGACCGATGGAAATCGCATTATCTTCGAAGTTCGTGATCATAAAGCCCAGCCTCTCCTCGACCTCTTCCATGGTAACTTCTGAATATGCAGTCTTATACTTCCGGTTGGTAATTAGCTTCGTCGGCTGAATACCATCATCTAGTTAGAGCAATTTTCTGGCTATGAAAATTTCAAGCTTGCCAGAGCAGTTCTCATTACCCTACATGAAGAGTGGACTTGAGAGCGGAAGCGGTAAATGCCGGCAGACCTAGCTGCTAGTTTGGTGGCAAGTCTGAACATTGTCCGCTACTGTTCACCTCTCGTGAGTTTATTGAGCCCTCAACAGATATGATGACATTAAACAGACTCACCTTATTGTTTGTGTGCGCTTGGAGTGGTATGTTTGATTGCTGGTACTCGAATGGTGGTGGGTTGAACAAGGTTTGCTACTTTTCAACCAAGAGTACAAGACTGCCCTACATATTTGGGTGTGATTAGTAATCGGGGTACACATACATGGATTTTGCAAATACTCAGCGCGAAGCAACACTGCAACACATACAAGTGCCAGGGGTGATGTTTTCGTACAGTTGTTTTTGTTTTTGGGCAGACATCTATAATGGATACAGAAAGCCCTTAGAGCTTGTAGTTAGTTAATAAAAACAAGCCGAAAAGTTCAAAAAAAAAAAAAAAAAAAAAGTTTTCGTACACCTAATGCCAAGTAATCAATTGAAGGAATGTCAAAGAAGAGAAAGTAGCGAACACCAAAACACCTAAAATATAACAATGCAGATAGGTACTTACTAGGGTTGACCTTTACAATTGTTAGCTTATGGGCAGAGGAGGAGCCCTCAAGTAGATCAAAAACATACTTACAACGAAAGAATTTAGTGAGTAATCGTGCCAAGGTTGTGGCTAGCGGCCACAACCTGGGACACTCTTCCAGAGTGCCCGCCAGCTCAACATCACTTGCCAGCTCAACATAACTTGTGGCTCAACACACCTTTTGTGGCTCAATGCAAAATTATAAGTTTAAGGTACAAAATATTCTAGTTCAAGTTTATTTTTCGCAACTTGACTAGTTTCTTAATCTCAGATACAATAAGTTTGGATATTTTCTTCTTGTAGGCTTGGACAGCTTTCATTTTTTTTGCATCTAATTTCATTTCATCATCAAGACGCTTCTGCTCTGCTCGCTCAGATCTTTTCTTTGCATTTTGCGCTCGCTGCAGGTGTTTTTCTGCCTTTTCCAATTCTGCATCCTCACGGCTTTTCACCATTTGACACGCATCCTTAGCATAAATGACTCCTCCTTTCTTCACCTGCCTTCGGTTTTGTGCTCTGCCTCTTGCAGATCTTGCTTGCTCAGCTGCACGAGTATGCTTCATATGCTCTATTGCCAATGCACCCGATTGTGCTTGTATTAACCCTCCCTAGAGTACTACTTTAAGCCTACGCTTAAAGGTTGGTGATAAATCTTGTGCATCAGGCTCTAATTCCTCCCCCATCCTCTTGAGGCTGCGAATAGTAAGAGGGACAGTTGGTGATGATGCTCGTAGTGGTGTAAAAGGATTCATCGGTTTGTTAACAGCCTCACGTAACTTGGCAATCACAATATCAGGATTGTAGGGGATAAGTCCAGTTGCTTTAAATGCAGACTGGATAGTAGACTGCTTAAATGTCTGTTGTCGAATCGAAGCAATAGTATCCAGGAATTCGACTTTATCAAATTCACCACATCCTGTACAGGTTGCTGCTTCGACAGCTTCAGCATGATAATGCTTATAGGGCTGAAAAACCACAAGGTCTAGTGGTTGGAGGAGATGACTAGTATGAGGAGGTAGACAAAAGACAATAATCTTTTGGCTATCACAGTAATCGATGAACTGCTTAGTGCAGTGGGAACCAAAACCGTCTAAAAGTAGAAGTTGATAAACTCCCACTTTTCACTTAAGGGAAAAACGTTGAAAAAGCTCGAGCCATTGCATGGTTAAATGATCGTTGCTATACCCACTCTCTGACGTACCAACAAGATAGTCATCCGGGATTGTGGTAGTTGTATACTAAGGTTCTTGGTGAATAACTCCTGGAATAATCACCAGTGGTGGTAAAACAGCTCCATCTCCACTAATGGTTTCACAGACTGAAACAAGTTAACGGTTCGTTGAACTTCCTAGGTATGACTGCCGTGAAGGGTCCCTTGTAATAAACTATTGATCACGCCCAACACCAATTCGGAAGCCAGTTTCATCGAAATTATAACGATCACCAACCTCAATATCATATCTATCACAGACAGCCTTGTACCTCTCAAACCAATCCAGTATCTCGGCTGGCTGATGTGCATTCTTGCGGTTACTATCGAGGGAGTGTTGCTTGCATATTGAATATTCCGGGTAACGTGTTAGGAAACGGGATGCCCAATGTTCCCCAACTACTGGGACTGGTAGTGGTCCTGTATAGGCATTTTGAAGTATCGCATTTGCACAACCCGAGAGTATTGGAATGCGAGCACTAGTTCCTATCGCATCTAATCGATCCAGATACTGACATACAGCTAATTCCTAGTCTTCTGAAAGTTTTCAGTGTGCTGGAACTCGGTCTTGCAGTGATGGCACTCCTTGCCAGCGTGCTCTGAGTCGCGATATAGGTATTTCGTAACGTAAAGCAAGAGCTTTAAGATTTAGCTTTTCGTGTTCTATTCCCTCGAGGGATGCTAGTGCAGCCTGAATTTGTAACTCTGTATCATGATATGGTTCAATCCACTGACTTGGAAGTGATACACTGGGAAGAGGTATCAGAGGCATAGGACAAGTGGTATTGATGGTATTATAGAATGAAATAATTGGTGTATATTGTAAAGAAAGGAATTAGGACTTTGATGATGTCTGGAACTGCATATTTGCAAAGAAACTCTGTAATTGCTCTGCTTTTATGAATTTTGAAGCTGATACTTTACTATAAAATTCAAAATAGAATTGTATAGACAATTCTTTTCACATATAAATTTCAATAATCATAATACAGACAACTTGAATGGTTATACTCATTGAGGTACAGAATTGTTTTCCACTATTAAGCTCTATTAATATGCAAGCTTTTATATGGGTATCAAGGTTCCATTGTAGTTCAATGTACTATGAGCCAGTAAATTATATTGATCTACAAAGTTCTATCAAGCTGTAAAGTTCAATTCAACATTCAGGTTATATTTCAAGCAATTTAGATTTAAGGTTAAATTTCGAGAAAGCTCTAGTGTTACATTGAGCCACAATAATCTGTTGAGCTACAAAATTGAGCCACAAAGGGTAGGTTGAGCCACAAGTTGTGTTGAGCTGGCAAGTGATGTTGAGCTGGCGGGCACTCTGGAAGAGTGTCCCAGGTTGTGGCCGCTAGCCACAACCTTGGCATGATTAGAGATTTCATGACCATGGAATATGACAAGCAACAAAACTATGGCAACATCAGAAACACCAAAGAAAGTTTAGATAAAGGAAGGGGAAAAAAAAAAAAAAAAAA
>QFET01003312.1:0-19205 GCA_003316355.1 Tuber calosporum
GCCTCACAGGACTATCATCTTTAATACTACAAGTTGAACGGTCACTCTATTAGTTCCAAACCTTTTACCTTGTCTATTGAAGACCTATCCATCGACGCTTCTCCTCCTATCCTAATAGTATCTTCAGAGTCCCTTTGGTATTCTCGAGATACTTGGGAGTAAGTTACACACTGAGACCAATCGGGCATAAGTTCGGTAACTTGCCACCTTCGATACTGACAATTACACCCTGGAATACGCAAAATTCCAGCAGAAGGATTGATTACCCCAGACTGAGAACACCTCCCCCAGCACGTATTAGCCAAAGTCAGTTTACATCTGCGATTCTTTCCCGCTCGCCCACAGTCTTGCATCCACTAGCAACACCAGCAATAACTCCAAACCACTCAGAACTGACAACGCCGAAATTGGATAGTGGAGGTGGACAGCGTACTAGCAGCAGACGGAATATGGCCGTAGGGCTTGAGGGCAGCATTCTAGTAAAAGCGCGTGAGCTGATGTGGGATTGGGCGATCTTCGTGAATCCATTTCTGGACCCAATTACCCTGACTGAAGAAGTCCGCAGGTGTTAGGATGACGCCAGGAGTGAATTGGTCATTCCCAACTTCGCCGATGCTACCTCAATCTCCAATGACCAGGTAAGTTACCCTCAATCGATAACGTGTATCTCATTCCAGACTAAACAGAGTGGCGGGCAGCCATTGGGTGCAGATTAGGGCAAAGCACAGTGGATGCAGATCTCAGTATCTGCATACAGCGAAGCAGGCTATAACCAAACTCTATAAGCTAGACATTGAGGAACCTGCGGGCTGCGCACAAAAGGTGGAATACCTACTGAAGGAGGATAGGTTCATCTGCCCATCTAGCAACCATGAGGTAGCTTTGGACATTTCTCCTGATTAGTTCTAACCGGAGTAAGACTAAATTGATCCGACTCAGCCACCAGCCAATTTCTCTTAGGTTTCTAGCACCACAGATTCCGGGCATGATATTCGCACAATTTTGCTCTAGCCCTAAAAGGAAAGGGATGATGGATAAGGGGTTCTTAGGTAAGATCGACGGCCCGTGTATCTGTCTGACAGCGGCGATATTGGGTCATTCATTGCAGTGCTGGTGGACGGGAATCTTTGTCGATAAGGTGGCTTGCACACGTGCCAATTGCGTAGGTAAGATAAATAACATGGACTTGCGGTTTTCGAAAGTGTCCGGATCCCTTGGGGCCCAGGCATCTGGATACTTTGGGAAACCTCAATTACTCGAGGTGGGTGATAAGTCAGCTAACGTGAAGCCAGGCCTACTGGAGCGTCATATACTGATATAGGGTAACACGGGGGAGGTCTGGCGCGGTCAAATAATCAAGCCGATCAGGAGCACATTAGAGGCCAAAATCGCGAAGGAGTTGGGAAAGCCCGTCGAGAGAACGGCGGGATATTCCAATGATGAGTACGCATTGAGACAGGAGTTAGGAAGTGATCCAGAGCCAGATGAATTAAGAGCGGCTGGCGGCCTCACGGAACCAGGAAGGAGCTGTGGTCGGCGCGAGCCGCATAAGGATCAAAGGGTGAGTCTGGAGGCACTGGCGGGTGAAGCACTAAGGCAACGTCTCTGCGGACGCGCTATCGCAGGTTGAAGAAAGTGACGGAGAGGAGGATGTATATATCACTACTATAGAATCTGGGTAAACTCGACCACCTGGTTAGTCTTTAAGAGTAATAGTGGCTGCCTTAAGAAGTCTGCATATGAGAGTATAATAAAATAATAAAATAATAAAATAAATGATAAATGTCAAAAGAGTCCAGAAAAAACTTAATTGGAATAGTCTAGAGGCCCGCGGGAGAGTATCAGGTGGGCGATTGTATCGTAGGTGCGAAAGGCATTGGAATGCGCCGGGCGCATTGTTACAAGCCGGGAGGGAATGTGTAAGCCGGTGAGCGGGTAATGGTCGATTCAGAGGTTATAGGAATATGTGGGGCGGACGGTCAGAAGCCGGTGGCAGACGCTGAGAGGCCAGGAGTGTACGAGATGGATCCCCAGGGGGAAGAGGGAAGAAGGCAAGAAGGTGAGGACGTCCGCCATATACGGAAGGATAAGTAAGGACAGTGGTGGAGTTTAGGGCGAGATATGGGTTGGGGGAGGGACTGGGGAAGAAGGCAGGACAGAATGGGGTATCAGGGGAAGAAAGCAGGAGGCGATTGGTGCGGATGATCCGCGGCTGCTAGCGCTCACAAGGCGTCTGCACAAGAGGTTACACGCTGGGGGCAGGGTTGCTAGAGAGAAATGCGCCGGGCAGCGTCCCATGCATCTGGACGCAAAAATGGGTGTGTCTGGTCAGGCCAAGCCCAAGCGGACACACCCAGAACTGGAGTTTACGTTATAAGCGCCTGGAACGTCCGGCGCACTGGGTGAACAGGATGCATGAGGATGCAAGGCAGTTTTTTTGCTGATGTTGTCGGGATTTCATTTTACGCTTTTCCTCCTTGTGGATTCTTGATTGAATAGCACAGTAGGATTCCTCTTGCAACTGGCCTTCAGCAAGGCATATCTGGGTTCCCTTGGTCCATTGTTGAAAGCGGGCTTTAGAGGATGCACTAAAAGTCTGTACTTTGTCTATCCATTCTCTCATACCTTTCTGACACTCAAAATAGCTGCTAGGAAGTACAGGAAGCTTGAGCTCACCACCTTCCTCGATGGATACTTTGGGCCCCTCTTCACTTGTTGGTATAATGTGGCTTGGTCCAGAAGATGGAGCTGGACTCAATACAGCTTTCAGGTTCTTCTTTGCAGCACAATACCGCATTTTCTTAAATGCTCCCTTGTATGAGTTTGGAAACATCCTAGCATCTTTAAATACATTTTAATGGTATGAGCCTGAAAGGTTTCTTCACGAATTAAACTCAGGTCTCAAAAGGAGGATATTGTGTATTCCATATCAAGTGCGTGTAGAGCATTGTGGATTGACTTGTTGTGGTAATGTTTTCAAGGACGAAGAATACCAACATTGAGTAGCTGAAGCACATGTATAAGATGCGAAGAAAATCTAAAGAGAACAATATGATTCTCATGGCATTTGAGAATAAAGTCATCCTTATGGTGAGTAATATGTCCATCCAGCAGAAGAATACGCCAGTGCTCTTCAGGCCCAGCATCAACACGTTTGATGAAGTGATCAAGCCAGGCAAGTGCAATATTCTCATTGGTATATCCAGTTTGAGAAACCGCTATCACCTCTGCACCAGAGAGATTATTATTTACCCAACTTTCCATTATATTCTCACCAGGACATATCACAACAGGAGGTAGTGGGGGACTACCATCAGCGCATATGGTCACGATAATGGTAAGAGACTTTCAATTCTTGGGGCTCGCAGTGTACAATTCCTTCACTTGGGTGAGAACAATAACAATTTCCCATGTTGGGCATCCGACTTGAACTCCTGACTCATTCATATTGTAGATGTATTAGGCACGCCTGATGCCTTACTTTGAAAGTCTGTTCTGGTATTGGTCGAAAAACCTCTTGAGATCCTCTTCGCTGTGAGTTGCAACTCGAACATGTGCAATTGGCTTGGTCTTAATGGTATGGAGGGCAGAATTCTTCTTCAACCATTGGCAGAACTATACTTGGGAGGGGGGATTGCATTACTCTTGCTGGTGGAAATAGCAGATAACTGCAAAAATAATGGAAGGGGTTGCTCCTAAACCTATCTCTAAGTGGTCATAGCAGAACCTGAGAACTGCTTCCTCCTGAGCCTCAGTGAGGATAATATTTTTTCCTCCATGTTGGTTGAAAGTACCGCAGGAGTTTCTCTCTTGGTGGCGTTTTCACAGTTGGCGCATGTGAATGGACGATGGCTTAACATTAAAGATTTTGGCAGCTGGGTTGGGCTTCTTGGTAGGCTCTTCCTCTAGCCATTCCATAGCTCGATTCAAGCATTCCTTCATTTCAAGCTTTTCCATTGCTTCAGGGGCACAGCGGAGTGCTGTCTGGCTGCCCGGCTTTGGGCTATTCGTTCACTGGTACCGTTATTGGCTGGATTGCTGTGTAAGGTCTTTGGCACACAAAAAAAAAAAAAAAAAGCTGTAGCGTCACACTTGGTTTTGCGTTACACTTGGTTTTCCCAACTATGACTGAAGCGAATAGGAGGGTAACTGGCTATTACTTCTTGATGGGTACTTGTATATAGCAGTTAGTGATTAAAGGCATGATACTTGTCATACTGGTAACACACAAGAAGCATCTGAACATGAGACAACTGTTATTTGTCTGTGGACCATATATTAAATATGTCTTATGTTTGTATACTTCTTGCCTGTAACTTGTACATGTGACTATCCAGACCAAAATTCTGAAGTATAATAGTCTATTCCAAGCCCACTCTTTAAATATTAGCTATCTATAGCCAAAACTAATCTCTTCAAATTCCACATTTGGACCCTTTCAATCTAAACTGAAAGAAACTAGACTCAAAGTCAAAACTACTTATCAAGCCTTATTTATTATTCCCTGAAACCTGTCAAATTTGTTAAGTATAGCTACAGTCAAGCTTACAAAAGTCGAAGTTTTAAGATTTCTTTATAATCAAAGGATAGCCAAGGATGTAATCAAGAGGATATTCTAACAACCAGGTTATATGGATGTGCAAGACTTTTTAGAAATTCCATCCAGTATGATGAGTAATTGGAGTCAGCCTAAGGAAGTAGAGAAGGTTATCTTTCAAGGACCTGCAATCTATAGAGGTAAGTATACAGTATTTCATCAGCAGTAGCGAAAGTTGAGGGAAGGTTTTTTACTATATTTTTAGAGTAGAGAGAGAAAGTTATAGTGATACAGTACAGATAGTTGAGGCAGCAAACAACATGGTAATTTATAGACTTAGAGCTAGATAAAACACACCTCTTTCAATTCTTGTCAGGATAGTTTTCAGAGGTTTCTTAAGTATTATCAGATGACAATTCGCTTTACCACTAATAAATCCTCCCAAGTTCCTCAATAATTTCAGTAGCATATTCTTAAATGACTTTGGTTTAATCATCACAATTCATTATACCTAGAATAAATTATAACAGGCTTACTTAATCTTTAATGTGGGACAGTTCAAGCTTAGTAAAAGTTACAATATCGTTTATAATATGTAAATTCTATTTGAATTTCTTGATAGAAGAATATGTAAGATGAAGGAAGCTAAAGCCCTTTGGGCTAGACAGACAAGGTAGGATAGAATAAGAGACAGGGTACCTTGTTTATCTGTTTATTTGCAGATAGAGTCCCCAGGATCAAGCCAAAACTCTCCTGTCAAGCACTAACTGGTAGACAAATTAGGTGGAAGGGAAATCTCCTGTATGACAACTAGGTCACCAGTGAATTTAATCCTATTGTATACAACAATGAAGGGCTCTTCTTAAGGTAGATTGAGGAAGAGTTGATTGGTCTTGAGGATTGAAAGAATGGAAGATTGTTAGCTATTGACACTACTGAGTTTTATAAAACAGAGAAAATCCTAAGTACTCTCTTGAAAGCCTTTAATAATTCCCAGTAGAATAGCATCTGGCTGCACTGGACTTGTTCAACCATTGGATATTTCTATCAATAACCCTTTTAAAAAGCTATTATGTGAGCCTGTTGATAGCTATATTGAGGAGGAAAAGTATGCAGGAAAGGAGGCATGATGAGAAAGTGACAGACATGCAATGACTACTATATATGTTGGCTGTGGATGGGTTCAATTTTGTCAAGAGTCTCGGCATTTGGTTATTTTGTCCTTTTCGAATGTTGACTTTTCTTCAGATACTAATGGCAGTCAGGATAAAGAGATTCGTATAAAAGGACTAACTACAAGTGAGTTGGAGATCGGGAATGGGCAAGAGCAGGCTGACATGCAAGAGCTAGTGGAAGGACAAGAGAGAGTGCACGGGTGGGAGGGAGGGCATGGACAATGGTGACACTTGGGAGGAAGAGAGAACACTAGCAACTGAGTTTGATGAATCAGAAGCTGTAGAATATGAGGTGACCGATCTACCTATTGTGCCTATTTAGATTGACTTGTTTTCTATATTCTTTCAGGATTGGTTTTTGATATGACACTTTGCCTACTTTGTAATAGATCTACATATAGCAGTGTTTTGTATTGCGAATTCAACTGAGGCGCACTGCCAATCCAGCCCAATTTTTCGAGATTTTACGGTATCAAGACGCTTCCAGAACTTCAAGTGGCTGAAAAAGCCAACAATATATCGTAGGACTATAAGTGCAAGGTACACACACAACACAAGAGTTTTTCTTCTTTTTTTCTTTCCCTTTTTTTATTTATTTCTTTCTTTCAGGAGAGTTCTCAAGCCAGTGCAAAGAAAGAAGAAAAAAAAGGATCAGGGCGTTTTCCAAAAAAAAAACTAGTGACTACATCTGGAGGTTTCTATCAAGTCGTTTAGTGGTACCTGGGGAGGATTAACTTGTTTCTCACCTTGGAGGTTGAAGCATCTCTCGAGTATGGTATAGGATTCGAATCGGTTCGCCAGGTTGATGTTATTCTACTGCGGAATACCCGTGATCGGGTTTGAAAACTAGCCTGTGAAATGGTACTTGGGCTGAAGCCGACGGATTTTGTACAAGTAATATCCTGACTATCGTTAGAAGTTAAGTTAAGTCTTTGTCCCACCTGGCCGCATGTACCACTATCGCAATGCAACAATTGGAACTAAAAAAAAAACCTCCCTTCGAAAGCAGACCTAAGAACGCGTAGAAAGGAGTTTATTGTTTTTCATAGTATTGTGAACGACGGGAGCCCTCTCCCGTGTCGCTTAACCGCGATCCAAGCTATTTGATTTCCAGAACTAGCAGAGCTTCCCACAGTTTACTATATACCTCCGGAGAGAGCACAAAATCACCTGCGGTCAAGGGGAATTTATCCATTCCTCGAGACCTCGAGGGATAGTCTGCATTGCTCGACTGAATAAAGTGTATCGCAAAAACCATGTTTAATGAAAACAAAGATATAACAAGTATCATTCAAAGATCTGATATTTGTATATATCTCCCTAGCACCCCCTCGAGACCTGCAGGCACAAGTATCATCCAATCGTCAATACAATAGGATGTCACCACAATTTTACCATTCTAACAAAAAAGATGTCAATAAAATAGATAGAGTTGCACACTGTAGACAAATCTGTTATTTATTTACGGTACAGTATGTTCGCATCTCATTGAGAGCTGATTTTCCCCCAAGAAATAAGTAAAAGCCGGGACCCAGCAAAATGTAACCTTTCTCTTTACCCCCCCCATTGCTTCAGCCAAGCGGGTACGCGGATGTTTTGATGTCGATAATATAGGTGGGATGTGGTACGAGTATTGCTATCATAAAAGCCAGAGTGTGCGGGGCGCAAGAAAATTGATTGGGACAAGCCCGCGTTCAACGTTCCTCGACGACCTTACAAGTACTTGTACCGTACCCTCCGTATCCAAACTAGCGAAAGCAACTCCGAGCTCGAAATTCCGAAGGGTGAAGGGAATTGTGATGGGGGTGTGTGTATGTGTCTCAGAATGGAGGAATATTTACAAGTAGCTAGCTGTCGGTAGGGCAAAAGTGGGGGTCTGAACCGCCATACAAGTGCGAGTACCACTCGCACTCGCATGACGTTTTGTGAACACGTCCAGGTCCGCAGGCGCCGGCATATGCAAGATAGGCCAGTATGATACTCGAGATGGTAAAGCGTTTTTTAAAAAGGGCTGGGTCCGCGGGGGGTTAACATATGACCTGCATGAGCGGGTTGAGAAAATAAGAGGTGGTAATGTGCATGAAGTCTTTTTTCTTTTTTTTCTTTTTTTTTTTTTTTCTTCGATGATATTTGTACTATTCAAGATATTTAGAGGTTAACGATAGAAAGGTTAAACTAGATATTGAAACTGTTGCCAGTCTCATCTTCAATGCAGACTTTTATGTGAGCGAGAAGAAATGGACTCGATGTGCTGGTTACTTGCTGAGCTGGGTGGTTGTTACAGACATACCATGATATATGATATGAGTAAAAGAATAGGCAATGGGAAAGAGAAAGATAAGTCAGATGTAGACCTGCTCAATAACCTGATGGATTACAGCAGCAGACATTTGATATACAATTTTATCATTAATGAAGTCCTTTATCTGATATTAGGGAGTTTCAATTTGTTTAAGATCAGGTGAGTTTGGTGCCTAGAGCAGTTTGTGCAAATCCAACTGTTCAGCAAATGAATTGTAGTAATGGTGGATATGTGAAGGAGCAGTATCTTGCATAATTACAATGTCAGAAGATAGTACTATTGCCTCTGTAGTGAAGGGGTAGTGATAAGATATCAGAATCTATTCTCTATAGATGTACCAGTAAATTCTGTCCTTTCTGTCCTTCTGTCTCACACAGTGTAGTATATATATGACAAACACACCCTCAACCTATGCTCAATATATTCCTCCATTTAGCATATTATAAGTCTTATTTGAAATATTATAACTTATACAAATTGTAGGATTATATACAGAAAAGATATGGGAAAATTAAGCCAATAGGTAAAGATTTCTGCAAATATAGCATCCTCTCAACCTAAGGTCAAGCTTGTACATGAGATGTACAGTTAGGCCCAAACCAGAGAGTCCTAAAAGAATAGATTTTTGATCCCTGAAGCCATAGTAGATACATATTTGATAGTATGTTTTTGTTTCTGCTATAGCTCATGTTCTATATATTATACCTTAATAATGAATACATAAAATAATGAAAATAATCAAAATCAATATCAAACCCTGTAGTTAAAGTATCATCTAATAATGAAGGAGAGACCTTAATAATATGTTAAGTTATTAAGAAAAATCGTTTCCATACTCAAGAATCTTTATTGCTCTTGCTAAAATTCTGCAACTCAGCTTTCCTGATCAATTCTCAGTGTTCCTTCAAGGTACATAGTCTAGTCAGCTCAACAATATTGATCATTAAGTATTACAGACTCTGTACATAAAAAAATATTCTATTTAGGAAAATATAAAAAAGAGCAAATATTCTTTTCTAAGGTAAACAACCAATATGCTAATACCGGAAGTATAATAAAGCAACTATACCCCAACAACAGGGAGCTAAAAGCAACAGGAAGAAGATAACAAACAAGTAACAGAATCCAAATAGGTAGGAAAAAGTAGGGGTAAGGATAAGTGAAACAAGGAAATAATAACTAGTTAGTGAGTCTTTACTAATGGGAAAGAACAATGAAAGGATAGCACTATTAGGTATGAACTTATATAGGAAATAACTAATATCAAGTGAGTGGTAGTAGTAGAAACATAATAGGATTTGGTTGCAGCTACAGATACCTACTGAGATGTAGATCACAGGAATTATAAAGCTATTGAAGAAAAAAAACCAACCCTCTTCCAAATAGAGGCTCAAAATAAAGCTGATTATGGAGAAAGTCTAATGTTTCTAAGTGGATAAGATGAAAAATTCTAATGTTCCTTTTGGCTATTATTGGCAGTTGTTCAGGGCTTTGGTTAGTAAGCTACTTTGATGTATTTGAATATTTTATACTATGATAGCACATCAAATAGTTTCTGAGAGCTTAATGTCACTCTATAGCTCTGACTAACTTTACAACTCATTCTAGCTTTACATCTTAATATAATCTTGCAGTTCAATATAATTTTATAGCTCCATATAACTTGATAACTCTATATGACTTTGCGGTCTTACCTTATTAGCTTTCTCATACAACCCCATTCTATAGTTCCATATAACCTTACAGCTCAATCTGACCTTAGTGGTTTATAGTTGAAGAACCAATGAGAGTCAGCTATGTTGTACTACTGGTACATAAGCTCTACTTCCTCCAGGTCCTACCTCCTACCAATTAAAACCCAAAATAATCTATACTATCATAAGTTACAATCGTATGTTGACTTGTAAGATTATATTGAGCTGTCGCACCTTCTTTGCAATGCCCCCTGTTGTCAGCCTTTCAGCATCCAGGAGATGTGGTATGATACCTAGCTACCGTACAACCTTAGCACAGGTATCACTATTTCCACATCAAGGCTCATACTACTGCGCTCTAGTATACTTGGTGCGCTCTGCCCCAGAACAACAACCCACCAAACATCCTGTGTAGTTTTTTTCGAATACCCCGCCGGTCAGGCACGGCAAATAACAAAGCCTGCTCACTCACCACAACGCTGCTTCTATTCTTCGATGATATGATATGAAGCTCGTATCAAAGTTCCGGAACTAAAACTCACTTATGCGCAACCATCACCAGGGATAAACGCTCTGCCGGTATCACGACACTCGGGGTCGGTCCTCTAGCGAAAGCGGGGCGCCACTCTCCCTTGTTGCGGGTTAGGCGTAGGTTCGGCACTGGGGGGGATGAAAAAGAAAGAAAAGGAAGAGGTCGGAATTAGATATGTATCCTAGAGGGGAGTTCTATCACTGTAGAGTAGAGCGCCAAAGGGCGGGGTGTGTGTTGATGGTACGATAGTGATGATATGATGCCGGTGGATGGGTCAATGATTGGTCGATTTTGCGCGGACTACCACCGCAGTTAAGCTGGTAGTTAATCTGTAGTCTGTGGTTTTGCATCCTTTCCTACGTTTCTGCCTTTTGGGGTTTTATGCCTAAGTGTCGAGGGGGGTGCGGATGATACGCTGCCTGGATTTGAAGTTTTTTTTTTTTCTTTTTTCCCCATCTGGGTATCCGTGGATTGGTCTGTTCCATTGGCTCGGGATCTGCTGGTTTCCTCAAGAGGAAGAGGTGGGCTTGGTATTTGTATGCTGTAGGAGCACTGAGTCCGGGAACGGGAAAGGAGTTGGTGGGAGGCCCTGCCCTGCTATTGGACCACTTTTCCCGGTTTCGTTCTTCGGACAGTCGATCTGCATCTTGCTTCGTAGGCACCACCCCAGCGATACCCTCAGAGGAAACATCCATACCTTCTCAGGCATCGGATGAACATCCGAGTGAGACCAGGTGAGTCTCATGCTGCTCTTTGTGTTGTTTTATTGTAGTGTCCCTGGCAGCGTCGCTTTTAAAATAGAGCTTTGCCTTCGAGATAGGGATGAGCTATGGCTGTTCGTGTCATAAGGAGCAGTGGCCTTCTTTCTGAAGGTCATTAGAGTCGTCATTTATTGGCCTTCTCCTATTGAGTTGGTACTTCCATTCCTGTGTGATATTGCTGGCGGAAAGCTCTACACATCGTATTCCGAGATTAAGTGCGCTTCTCACATTCTCTGTTCCACAATATGATACTCGTGACTCTCTTTTCAGCTCTGGGTTTTTTTCTCCAGGTTGCTTGGTTGAGCCCGTTCTCTTTCCTTAAGGTCTCATTCAGTATGTGCATGATTGCCTACCCCTCTCCTCGTGCCCAAGAGCACTTCCGAGCACATGGCTCACTGGTCTGGAAGAAGGTTGACTCTGTGCTATATCTGAGTCACGCGTCATAGCTACGGGGGGGGCTCGATTTGATTTCTTCCGGAGCTCTCTGTATGTTGATGTCGAAATATCTACGCCTGAAATGAAGTTCAATTTGATGTCCATCACAACTTTGCAGCAGCTGATTGCCAAACACCCTTTTCTAGGCCACTGGGGACCAACATGCGGTCACAGTGAAGGCGCCACTCAGACGCTAGACCTCAACCCAAACATGAATAAGGGTGTGATTGGAACCCTCTCTCGCGGGCCCCAGAAGGGGGGGTGACTAGTGAAGCTGAAGCTAGCTTGGGCTAGGGAGAGACTGGTCTCGCTATAGCAGACAAAGGGAGGCCGGATCCCGCTCTCACGAACCGTCAGAGACGGATGGAGTGAGCATGAGGGGCTATGGGGACAGTATTGGCAAAACCTAAACCCAACTCACCAGATAAAACTTAATCAAGGTAAACTTTTTGGGGATACCCTGGGGGTGCATGGGGGTGGAGGGAATAATCCAGCTGGTGCAGAAGTGCCGGCTGGACATGCGTGAGAAGGCTGCCCCAAATTATCCGTATTTTGTAACTGCCGTACATTGAAGATCCAGAGTTCTCTTGACTATGGCAGAGGGCTATCGAGAAGCTCTGGAGGGATTCGTGTAGTTTGTGTTGGGTAGTAGATTGTGACTCCACCCAGGCAAAGTTGGGACTGGCTGTCATATATGCTTGTTCAGAATTTCCAACACGATTGTGGATACTTCAGTGCGTTGTTAGAATGTGGCTTGGTATTCAATGCATCTCCTTATGTTACCTTCACCTTTTCCGTCACATTCGATGAGTATCTTGGTCTTTTATTGTTGTATAAGTAGCTTACCTAGGGGTGGGGGTGGGGTGGGCTGCGTAGATAGAGCTGCTCAGATCACCCACCTACTGTATCTCTCACGTTTAGATTAGTCTGCATTCACCGCTACTTTGACGGAGCGTTTTCTTGACATCTGTAGTGCCACATCATGCATCAAGGTAGAAAAAAAAAAAAAAAAATTCTTCAATTTGTTTGCCCCCGCCGTGTCCCCACCGCCCAACACCCAATCGTGCAGCATGTACGTTCATGTGCGTACGGTGTCAACAACCAATGACCTCCCTCCCTCTGCAGACTAGTGTGAGCTGAGAAATCACAGCCACGTCCACCCTCTCTCTCCCCTCCACACTGGGTCCATTGCTTTTGTTAAACCGGTCCAGAGAGTCCGCTTAACACCCACCATCCCGGCTACAATCTGAATAATGTTGCACAGAAATGCCCCTCACAACCCAACGTTAGGCTCCCCTCCCCTCCCTAGGGTTTGTGAGAGCCTTGTGCTAGCCTCGTGCATTATTACATTTTTAGGAGCCTGGAGGCAGGTCATGGGACATCACTCGGCTGTGGTGTAGTTCCCCACTGTTGGGTGGTAGGAGGCTTCACGGCAGCCTTGCGTTGAGGGACTTGTGTGGTAGCGCAAGGGAGGCCATGCGGGAAGTCAAAATATATTTTTTCTTTCACTTCCACTTTTCTTTCTTTTTTTTTTGTGTGAGAAGAGGTATGGAAATGCACTCGAGGGAATATCCGACCACGGGATCCACATGGCTGTTTCTGCTCCCTTTTTGAAAAGCTCCGGGGGTTAGAAGGGGGAGGGGGGGGCGGCGGAAGTGTTCAGGAAGGAGACTGGAGAGTGTCATCTAAGAATCTGAAAAGTTTGTAGGATGGTTTATGCTTTGTTTTTTTTTTGTTTTTTTTTCCTTCCTTGTTGCACCAGGTTTCTAGGTGAAAATTCAAACTGGCGAAGTATGGAGAGGTGTTGTTTGTCTGGATATATATCCTTTCTGTTCTATTAGGTGAAGAGGTTGGCGCGCGATCCATAATTCAAGCATCAAATACTGTAAGGAGGGGGAGCATCCGAATTGTGCCTCTTTGCGTACGTTTTCTCAAGGGAGAAAGAGTGAACTAAAGTGGTATGACATCATACATAATATTATGTGAATATTCCTTGTGCTAAATTTCCATGATGGCGCTCATTGTCTTTTTTTGTTATAGTGGACGACTTTCCGGCTCTTTGCATTGTATCCCTCCCTACGCCTGAGTTGATAGTCCTGAATTGCACTTGAGGTTCTTGGGGGCAGTCGAGCTGGCGCTTTAGAAATCATGACGCCATGTATGCGCCTTTGATACATTTGTTTATTTTGAGTTGGTAATACTTGACACAGTTCCCCGGATGGAATGATCGTACGCCAGGAATACGAGTAGGCCAAGTACCTCGTCGTTTCCAAAATTCTCAAAGGCTAATTTTCTTAGCACGGGAAATTTCGACAAGCCCTAGTCCAGGCCAGTTCGGTAAAGGCGAGTTTTCACGGTAGCTGCGTACTCCCTATGATGCGGACTTAAAAGTCGGACATACTCTCCCGAACGAGATGGCGATGATTGAATGGTATGTAACTGTTCAGGTAGCTATATCGCTCTTCTCTCATACACATATCAGTATATGCGTGTGCGGCAGTGTTCATCAGCCTAGCTGAAATTCTTGGTCCCCTTTAGAACCCTTTGCTGCGCACTGCCAACCCGACCCCTTTTCAGTCCTTCCAGCCGTGAAGGGAGTTTGCGGTTAGTGAGCGGTGACTGGTATCTGCAAGTTAGCTCCTTGAAGCCATGCTTCCTCCTAATGCTCACTCTACGCCCCTCATTCGCGGGAGTATATATCACTCCCAATTTCTCGCTCGCCAGGTTGAGAGCCATTGATTGACCGGGTTCGATCAGGCGTATGTGGGGTTGTGAGGCCTTCTGCTGTACTGCACAGTACCAGACAAGGGAATGCGGGGGACGGGAAACAGAGGCAATAATTTAGATCTGTCTATCCCCTCGCGGAAGGATGGCGATCGGTGAAAGAGCCAGGGCCGATGGATAGCGGGGATTGTTAGTTTTTTTTTTTTTTTTTACTGCCTACTACTCAGAAGAGCAGATATTTGATATAAGACGAACCTCCTAACTTAGGCATTATCAAACTATAAGAATGGCATGGGAAAAGGTACAGTTTAGCATCAGCCCCTATGTAAGAGCAAACGTATTTCCATCAACAGCGCAGGTGATGGTAAATCCTCCAAGTAACTGTCATGAATCCACTCGTATCTGTCTCCCATCCCCCTTAGAGAGTTTCCACAAAACCTCTCACACCCGTTCTCTTTCACTAGCCAAACCCGGTTGAGGAAAAAAAAAAAAATTACTAAGAACGTAAGCAGATTTTCCTGGGCTGTTTAGTGGAGAAACTAGTTGCCGCAGCATTGCAATGGTTGTGGTATCCCCAATGCATTAGGAAGAAATCAGGGAGTTCGGCTCACACCCGCTGGGCGAGCACCATAAGGTAGGTGAGACTCCAATCCTATCCTCCTCGGGTCCCTGGGAGGGACGCTTCGGCAAGCCTTAGCCTACGAGTAGGCAGCTCTCTGGTCTCCCCCCTTCTGAGTAGAGCTAGAAGATCTAGACGATAGACTCCCCCTTCCCTCCCCGTTAGGGAGGTTTACCGTAGGCGGATAATCATCGCAGGATGACTAGTCCAACCAGAGGGAGAAAATAAAGGGGAGGGGAGAGGGGGGGAAGAAATATGTCTGCGGCTGGTGAGGTGCGTTACCTGAAACAGAAGAGAAAATTGAAAGAAAAAAAGGTGATGTTTCTCTCTTCCTTCGTCCTTTTGTACCGAAATATGGTGGGCTCCATTGATTGTAGAGTATGACAGGTGGATGGCCAAATTCACTTCTTAGGGCCCTAGTATAATCAAGGACTAGCTACGCACTTTAAATACTATCCCCACGACGGGCCTGGATAGAAACAGACTAGGCTGGAGTATCGGACAAGGCACAGGTGAGGATGTATCTGCCAACAGCCATGACAGGACAATAAGCTAAAACCATATTTTTAGTTCTGCAAAAACTTATCCACCCACCTCGGGAAATTATAAACAGGTTTCAGTAAGCCTAGGATACCAAGTATTACAAAGGCCTGATGAAAGCTAAGCTACAATAGCTAGTGAATTGGGTGGGGGCAGCAGTAGCAGTAGCAGAGAAAGCCTAGATAACCAAAATAGCAGTAGTATAAGACACATGGGCTCAGAGGCTGTCGATTTCGGCAGTTGGCAACTAACTTATGGGAAATCTTCAACGAGAATTACTACCTTCACTGGAAGCACTCAGGTCAGGGAAGTCCTTTCGCTCCGTAAAGCCCAGGATTCGACCGGATTGTTGAGAAACAAAGCAAGAGAAAGTCCTCACTTTTAAGAGGTCAGAGCTATCAAATTCTCAACCCCGGACTTTTTGGTTAGGTGTCTACTATAACCCCCTCCCCGCTTGGCCGTTCAATGCTCCTCGGCGGTTCAGAGATGTGGGGCCAATACGTAACCTCCCATTCACGTCTTCCCGATACCCCCACTTCCAAGGGCTGATCTATTGCCCCTGGGAGAAATATAGAGAAAGCAGTCGATACAGGCCCGAGCGTGGTGCACCCATGGCCCTACTGCCGACCAAAGCCCTCCCCTAGTGGACACCAAGTATCGCCAAAGTGCTTCAGAAACTCATGTGGAATATGCGTCCTCTGAAGGGTTTTAACAGAACTGATGGCTAACCGGTCAGCCTAAAAGCATCAGCGAGATAGCAACTCTCATAGCGAGGAGTGATAACCTCTTGCCTATGTTAGTAAACCTTATTGTTCCCTCCAATCCACCATACCCAACACCAGGTCACCCTTTAGTGAGCCCATAACCACGGTATCTACCCAGGGCCGGATCCAGACATAAGCACCAACCAAGTTCCGAACCTAACCCGATACAAACAGCAGACCGACATCATCGAAAGAAGGAAATAGAAAAGAACCTACCTTCTTCTCCTCCTAGTTCGGAAGCTCAAAGCCTCGCTCGGGGAGAATCACCAACCCAAACCGACCAACGCGAATGCGATAGTTAAGTTTGGTCACCCCCTCCGAAGGACCTAACCTAACCAGATATGCTGAGGGCTGGCAGCGCGCGCTGCCGAAATACGCCTCTAGGTGAACGACTCTCGACCGGGAATCGAGCTCGCCCGGAGTCCGCGGCCGGCCGTGTAATGACCTTGGCGGCGAAAGACAAAAAAAAGAAAAAAATCACAGCCAGATCAGCACTAGTTATGCGAGTGACGAATCATGACCGACCGGGAGCCACCAAACCTTGATAGCAGGAGTCCAAGACTCCTTCTGGCCATGCGCTATTCCCAAATTAACGCTAGGAGTTATATATCCTGTCGTTTTCACATTTCCGTAAGTTTGCAATAGTTTCGCCCAGACCAGCTCGATCTCCAGGCCCCTCCCCCGCGCACCGCAATACGAAACGCTGATTATTCCTTTTTTCATTCTTGCGGGTTCGGTTTTCCGGTGCGAGGATAGCTTTTACCATATATACATAGCAGTTGCCTCGCTGGTGGTTCTCTCGGAAACAGAGATCGATTTGGGCCCCTGCAGTTTGAGGTTGAACCAAAAAAAAAAAATCTACATTGACAGTGATAGACAAAGTGTTAGAAAGCATCAGAAAGCATTCAGTATTGGGATAGTAGATATGCAGACCAGAAGCTACTGGTCTACTGCAGAAATGGGCAGGCAGCTCTGCATGTGAGCCTGGATGGGGTATCTGCACAGTGGATTACGTTTACACCTGAGCACCCGACTGCTACATGCGTTAGGATTGCAGGTTGACCACCTACTCCTTTTGCAATTGCTAAACTTCCTTCTCTTCTTCTTTTTCTTCGATTATTCCTTTTTACGTTCTTGCCTTTCTTATCCTCTCAGTTGAAGTCAGTTCTCAATTGAGCATTTTCATCTTACTGAGTCTGACCGCTACATGACCTATCCTAACACAAAGCCTTAATAGAACTTTCTTTCTTTCCCTTACGCCCAATAAGATACTCTAGGGGGAATTCAGGACCCGACCTGAAAAATAAGTGAATAAAACCTAACCATCCGTGATGGTAAGGCTCCTCGCGACGCAGCCAACATAAGGGGATCCTTGAATCCATGCTACATCAGACGACACAAGCGTCCGGCATTTAGTCATGGCATAGTGCATAGCTAGTGTCTCAGTAGATGTTGTGCTCGTACACTTGCTAATGCGGGTCGAGAGAATCAGGGTTTCCCCTTGCACGATGAAGATCATCAATAAAGGGAAGCTATAGTAAGTGATGTTAACTTCACACGTTCGTCATATCAGCCACTTCGAAATGCCCACTGAAGTGTGGTAAGTGGCTCCCTGAAACCTGATCCCATTTCAAGTACTCTGAGAACTCTCGATCAACTCAAAACCCACTTAAAAGATTCATACTACCCATGCCAACTGCATTCCTTGTATATGAGTGTTATAGCTAGAAGCACCTACAACTTGTACTGTTCAATAGGTTCTGCACCACAAAGGATCTCTTTCTTCTTCTAGGATATCGTTTCAATTTGCAATGTATGTATGATGCCAGAATTTTGTCCAAAGCCAACTCGAACCACCATAACTAAATTCCGGGCCCTTGGACGGTACCAATTCCTCGACTAGGTAGTAGTAAACCTCACTGAGGATTTTTTTTCCCCCTCTCTTTCCTCATTCCCTTGTTATGATACTTCCCAAATCCTCGTCTCACTAGCGACTTCTCACAAAACTGAACTCCTGCCTCAGGAGTGATAGAAGCACATGTCCCCACTGGAAAGCTATCCTACGGTCGTATTGCGAAAGAGGATTTTGTGTAAATCCTTTAGAGTATCCGGAAAGCACGAAGAGAATAAAGCCGCCTAAAATTAAAATATAAAAAATGAAGAAAAAAGCAAAAAGTTAGTGAACGTTTAATTTAGGTTAACCTGCGAAATGATCCTGGTCTCGGGCGGAAATATCTCCCCTCGAACTTGCACTTCTACCATAACAATGTCATTATCTCGCCAAATTGGATAACGCCCTGGCAAGGTTCGATCGCCCCCAACATGCGACTAATTGTAGGTTTTGACAAGAGCTATAGTTGCACGATAGGAGCGATATAATCCTTCCATTCCCTTTTTCTCGGCACTGGACTTATAGTGACCTTGCACTGACATACTCAATTGGACCAAAACATACGATACTGCACTGTAAAACTCCTCTGGCGGGTCTACGTTCTTTTATAAGTATTCGCAAGGAGATGGGTTGCGTATCACAATCTGCACGACAGATATTGTCTCTCGACATTGGAATGAAAGCAGCCTACAGTATACAGCAAAGGATTGGGGGGGGGTGAAAACGCAGGACAGATATATCACTCCCAGCAGTGCCCCCAAATTTTTGAAGAATAGAAATAATGTTAGGAAGCTAGGATTTGAAGAACCTAAAGAGGGGCGAATAAGGGAATGAAAAACATGAAGCAGTAGCAAAGAAAAGAGAAAAAAAAAAAAAACCTTTCCACATAAATCCAATTATTCCAAGCATACCACTGAACCGTCAACGAATGGGTGGATGACTAGACACAGTACGAGTAGCGGAGAATCGAATATCTCCCTCCGGGACGGACGACGAACCCACCCTCACGTGTCGCAGTGACGGATACTCGTAAGTGAGTGAGTAAGTAAGCAAGTAGCATCCTCGGGGGGGGGGAAGCTTTTCCCCAAATTTTGCTATTATACTGTATTATACTGCGAAGAGGAAATACCGGTACCAGTACGTACTAATACACTGTCAGGAGTTTGGGCTAGGAAAAAAAAGCAAATGTATCAAGTAATGTTACACAACCGCAGTATCTACCGAAGTGGAG
>QFET01003314.1:0-11010 GCA_003316355.1 Tuber calosporum
ATATTTGGCGGCCATTCCACTGCGCGGTGCTAAGCGCGCGTATGTTCCCGGTGGCAGTCAAACGGCAATTCCTGTTTCTACCAGCCGTTGCCCTTGGGCTGGAATTATGAAATCCTCTAATGCATACAAGTCGTCTCCAACGGCTAGTCGGGACCCTGTCGTAGGCATTCGTGCTTTTGGAGTTAGCAACTTTATTCGCAAGGAACCTGTAGTTTCTGTCCCACCTAGTTTTTCCTTTCTTTCTGGTTGGCCTAAATGCACCAGTGTGATTTGGAAGTGAGAAGGCTTGAGTATAGATTGTTCGCTATGCGCAGCTCCCTCCTCAGGACGGTACTCCGGCCGTCGGCTCAATGCATCAGGCTTTCCTCCGTTTTTACCTGGCGATAGACAATTTTGAAATTGTAGTTCGCCAGTTGTTGAGCCCACCGTATTTGCCGCGGATTCCATACCTTGGTCGTAAGGAAATTTTGTAGGTTTTGGTGATCAGTGTAGACCGTTACCGGTTTTTCTGTCCCCACCAAGTATTATTTCCATTCTTTGAATGCTTCTAGGATCGCTAGAAGCTCTTTATCATGGATCTCATAATTTCCTTCGGCGGGGCTCAGCTTTCGTGAGTGGAAAGCTACAGGATGTAGCTTTTTGTCCTTAAACTGTGAGAGGACACACCCAAGTGCAAAATTGCTCGCATCGGTTTCCACAATGGTTTCTCTGTCTGGGTAGAAATGACAGAGTATTGGGGTAGAGATGAATCTTCGTTTGAGTTCCTCAAATGCCCCATCTTGTTCTGGTCCCCAGCTGAATTTCCTAGGGTCGCCCTTCAATGTTTCGGTAATTGGTTTGCAGATTTTGGAGAAATCTTTAATGAAACGTCGGTAAAAATTGGCAAAGCCAATGAATATTTGCACCTCTTTAACAGACCTTGGTGCCTTCCAATTTTTTATGCTCTCGACCTTTCTTTCACTCATGGTGACTCCGTCGTTTGCCACACTATAGCCCAAAAACTCCACTGTTTTAACGTGGAAGACCGACTTGGTGGTTGATACCGCTAGATCATATTCTTCCCAGCGAGGGAGTACCTTTTTTACCAGGTCGACGTGCTCTTTCTCTGTCTTGGAATAAATCTGGATGTCGTCTAGGTAGACCACCACTGCATGATCTAAAAATTCACATAGAATTTTATTCATCATGGCCTGGAAAGTGGCTGGCGCGTTTACCAGCCCGAATGGCATTACTTTGTATTCAAAGTGGCCGTATCGGGTCCGGAATGCGGTTTTCCACTCATCTCCTTCTTTTATCCTTAGGAGATGATAACCATCTTTTAAGTCGAGTTTCGTGAATATTTGGGCCCCAGCCACACGGACGCGGAGCTCGCTCATCAGGGGCAGTGGGTATTTATTGGCCACCGTCAGCTTATTCAACTGTCGGTAGTCCACACAAAGCCTCATTGAACTGTCAGGTTTAGGGACAAATAAAATTGGAGCCGCGGCGGAAGATTTGGTTTCCACGATTTTCCCCTGATCCTGCATTTTCTGCAGGTATTTGCTAAGCAAATCCAACTGGTGGGCTGACATGGGATATATCGGACCCCAGGGCGGTACCGCACCAGGTATTAAGTCAATTGCGTGGTCGAACGTTCTTCTTCCGGCTAGTTTTTCTGCCGTTTCTGGTGCGAAAACCCTCTTGAATTCCTGATATTCCTGAGGTATTTGCAGAATCTCTTTTGACACAAGAGCGGATGCCATTTCAATTCTTCCAATGTATCGTGCTTCTGGGTCGCATGCCACGGTTTCGTCCCATTCAAATGCCAACTCTATGCCTTCATCATTAACATGACTTTGACCTTTCTCGTTTTTAAATAACCATTTTTGCGCGTCCTCAATGTGCGTAATGGGATGTTCTGTATGCCACCATCCAAAAGGGATGATTAGGTCATATTTGCCAGCATTGGCAATTTCACACAAATGTGAGATCGGTGTGCATTGCTTTCGATCTCTAAGAGAATAGGATGTGTGTAGTGTTTTCCCCCATTTGCTGCTGTGGTTCCTTAAAAGGTGTAAATGTCCAAGCTATATGTGCGGGTGTGGTAAGGTAGGCGATGTTTATTAACCAGTTCGTGGTTAATTAGGAATATATTAGACCCTGAGTCTAATAGTACACGAATTTGTATTCGTTCTCCATTGGCTTCGATGGTTGCCCTGCCTTCAGGGTAGGAATAATATGGCGGGGCAGGTGCTTCGGTTTTATTTCGTTTATTCGGGCCGCTAGGGGCCTGTGCAGGTCTCTTGTATGACATTTTCGTTGTTGTGGTAACTAAGGGTGTTTGTTACCATGCCCGCACAGTTTCGGCTATTTAAGCCTCCTCAGACAAACTAAAATCTCTGTCTTTGGTGTACTGGGCAGCCCACTACTAGCGGTCTTTACCCCTTGCCGAAGGGTTCCCATACACCTGCCGTTTGCCCTTCTCAGCCCACGCTTTTGTCTCCACAGGAGCCGAACTGGTATAGTTTTGACCATATCAGCGTATTTGGGCTCCGGGGATTCTTCACGCATCGCCTCGTTTACCCCCTGAGTCTATCGTGCCTATCCTGTCCACAAAGCCGGAGTCCAGGTTCGGGACGGATTTACCCCGCTCCATTTAGCGTGTGAACTAGGTAGCCGTAGTTACTCATTCTCTTCCACTTCATTTTTCTTGATATCTGGGATCCTGTTCCGTTTCTCCAACTATTCCGTTGTCCAGGCGAGCTGTAATATATTTTGTTCCTGGAAGGATTCTCACGATCCAGGCTAGACTAATTTCCCCTTGTCATTCTTAAGAAGTCCTTAGTCAGCGCTGGTCTGTCCACTCTTCCTTGGATCTCTTGTAAGGATTTAGGGCTTTAGAAGGATGCGGGTTTAGTTGACCGTCTTCCGTACTGAGGCCCGATATGCATCAAATGTGACGCTCCGTTTCTTCTTTTTGAGTTTGAGGATCCCGAAGTTAGGCTCGGACTACCACGAGCCACCGTCCAAGTTAATCGCTTCTTGCTCGCCTGTCATTCTTAGGTCTGCGATACTCCCGTAGGTCTGGATTGCTTTTTGTGACTCTCGCTTTGGGTTTGAGTTTCCCACGGAGAAGCGCGGAATACCTGCTAGTAGGACCTTGCAGAGGTCGTGCCCCCTTGTTGTTTTAGATTTCGGTAAGAGGTCCGTAACCGAGTACCCGGTCGCCGTCGCTGCCGGTGCCTTTGAAACTACTTAAATTTCGTCCATGTCGTCCAGTTCCCTTGTTCTGGGCCGGTTGACCTGGTTCACCCGTAGTGTGGGTGTTATATGCCCCTTGGGCCTGTGTGTAGCCTGGGGTCTTCGAAATGGTGGTCTTTGAGTTCCCCGTTGTTGTCCAATAACGGATACTTGGACCTGCTTCCGACAGTACTTCCAAGTATGGTTAGCCAATGTGCATCGTGTGCATTGATTGGCTTTTTTCCGATCTTCTATTTTTTCTTTAGGTATTCCTATATGAGCTTCAATCCAATTTGTGTGCTCAACCTTTCTTTCAGCCGGGCTTTTTTCCCTTTTTCCGCTTGTTTTTTCAACTTGTAGGCCGCCTTTGCAGCTCCCGTATAGGTTTTGCGCTTTTTATTTCCAGCAGTGGTCTTGCTAGGTTTGGATTCCTCCTCCCGTTTTCTTTTCTGGAAGTCACTTTTTCCATGGTCGTTTTTTCTGAATAGCCCTTGTTGTTCTTTGAACGATTCTTCCGCTTTCGTAACCCTGCGGACTGCCTTGATCCAGTCGCTATCCAAGTCATGATTGTCATGTGATAGCGTACGCATGGCTTCAATAGGAAGTTGCCGCTGAATTATAGTTCTCCAAGCGATGCCCGATACTTCTGCATCGATGTTGTGGTTTTCCATGGTAAGGAGATACTTCTCTATATCCCCTGTATACCTAACCTTCTCCATTTTGGCTAAGGCTTTTTGTGCCTTATGCAATACCGAGAATCGTTCTGTAACTTCGGCCTGGAAAGTGACCCAGAAATCATAACCCTCATGTTTGGGAAATCCGAGGTCCCCTGTTATTTTCTTGTGGTAAGTAATGGCGAAAGGGGCCACATCGGTTCCTTCCATTCTTCCCATCACATATTTGATGCGTTCTTCATCGTCTTCCCATTGCCATGGGTTTCTTCCAAAGTAGTCCTCGCAGTTTAGTAGCCATACTCGTACATCCTGGGTAGGCTTATTTTCAAATTTGAACGGTGGATCCGCTTTTCGGCGATTGGTTGTTGACAATGCTTGCCCCAGTCGGTCGACCCATGCGTCAGCTTCGGACTAGAATTTTCGACCAGGTAAGGGTCTTTGTGATGGCTCCCCCCCTCGCCGAGAGGGACCACCTTCATCTTCCGAGCTTGGGTCATCGTCTCCTGGATTGGGTGCACTCGCCGGGGGAGGCGGTGGTGGTGCTTTTCCCCCACCACTGTTTCCGTCTCCTCAATCCACTCCCTTTCCCTTGTCTCTGCTTGGAATAAACCGGAACTCTTCTCTTCCATCAGCCGTTGTCCGTTTCTCCAAACCAGGATTTTCCACCGGCTGTGGTGTCACTGTTTCCCACACACTTGGTGGGTGCCTCGCAACCTGTAGTTGCACCAAAGTTTTATTCATCCAGGTCAACACTCGATTTAGTTGTTCGGATACGGCATTCTGTTGAACCACATATGCTTCCCTTTCAGCACGCTCTTGTTGGAGGCGCTGGTGAAGCTCTCTTAACTCCTTGCTGGTCCACATATGGTCCTTTTGTGCGGCTACTTGTCTTTGTAGGAGTTCGGCTTTTTGCCTAGCCAAGGCCTGTTCTAGCTGGCGGTCTCGATCCAGCGACTCTTGTCCTGTTGCCTGAATGTTAGCATGAAGTTGGGTACTTACCGCTTCATGGTGCGCAGCCCGTTCTTCCTGTGCTCGCAGTTTTGATTCCAACCGTTTGGTGGTTGCATCTTGAAGTGTGGCTGTTTCAGTTGCCAACATTTCAAGTCCTGAATTGACTTGTTTCAACTCTTCGCCAATGATTTGTTCCCCACGGGTTATCCGGTGGGCATTGTGCTGCAGTTGGTTCGCCTGATCTTGAGCTTGGCCCGACAGTTTACGGTAGGTCAGATGTTGCATATCAACTGATTCCTGGAGGGTACGGTCGAAGTAGCTCATTACCTGGCCTATTCGTTCTTCTAATCTTTCCATAGCTGGATTTCTGGCGTCGGGGGGACGGTGAGTGCTTGATCGAGTTCCTGGGGCGGACTTTCTGACTCCACTTGGCTGTCACAGGTGGTGGAGTGCCAAGGGTGACCTGGAGCGTCCAGGTGCGTGGTCGCTTCCCACCAGAGAAACTTCATCTATGTCGGACATAGCCTTGTCCGTGTCGACAGTCAATTGTCGAGCCATTGTCGCCTTTTAATGGGAATTGGGGTGTCTGCCAAATCCCCAAATTGAAGGTGTAAAGGAAATATTGTATGAGAAAGAACTGGAGGTTCCGCTTTCCTCACTGTTGTATTCTACGAAAGGGTGCCAATGGAAGGATGGGCCGTAAAATTCTTTATAGATTTCTGCGAAATCTTGGAGGGTAGGGACGAGTTTATGATTGGTGAACCAGGAGGGTTCGTAGGGATGTGGTTGGAATTCGATCTCCGGAAGGGACTCGTATAGGAGGGTTTCGATAGAAGTGACAAAGTTTGGTAGACGAGGTTCAAGAATCGACTCATCAAGAAGGGTGGAATCAGCTATGAGCTGGTGTGATTCCAGAGGTATGACTTCGAGATATCCGATAGTCATGTATTGAGCCTTGGTAACAAGGAGAAATATCAATATACTGTTAAGGGTAGCCGATTCTAAGGTCAAGCGAATCAGGCTAGGCTTAAGAAATCACATCGTAGACGGAGATTGTCTAGGAAGGCTCAAGAATTCAAGGTAGAACGTATGATATTGATAAGATGTCTTCTCCGTTGCTGGATGCTCTATCTGAGACCGGGGACTGCCCAGGTATTTATACCCTGCGACCTTGTTCCCCCGGCTTTACAACTATGAATATATCTTCTCTATGATTTGCAAGTGGCGAGCTCTCTTGACCCTGAGAACTCCTTCCCACATCTTCACGGCCTTCGGTCCCCTCATCCATTCTTAGAAATGATAGCGTCCTATCCTCCAATGGGAGTCCACCGATTTACAGGCCATAAGGACTTGTGCTTTATCCGTATATGAGGTGATCAACTCTCATGTCGCCGTGAGTCGGCGACCTCTGTCGCCCGACAGGCTCATAGGATATTTCGCTTATAACTCTTTAAGCAACCGTCCGATTTCTTCCGTTCGACTTGCTATTACAAGCTGGAAGGCCCTTCTGTAGGGTCAGGCGAAAATCCCTCGGTCGGGTCATCGTTATCGTCTTGCAGGAAGGTTTGAAGATGCAAACCCGATTGGTAGAAAATATCTCATTCGACCGATAACCCTGCTGGACCGGGGAGTTGAACACGTGACCTAAAGAGGGACCATGTGACATTATACCCTTAGACCGTGACGGCGACGACTTATACGGGTTTACGAGAAAGGTTCCAATATTTCTTCTTTCTATGATTGCGAGCAACTGCACAAGGCGCCAGTGCTGTCGTCCGGGGCCAACGTTGGGGCCGGAGGGGGTTATTAGTCTCTGGAGTTTCAGGCCCAGAGCTCTCAAGCTGCTCTTCTGGGCCCTCATGGGAGTTATGTGCCTAACAGAATGGAAGCAGTATCTAGTGGGAACGGAAAAACCGGTAACCGTGTATACGGATCACCAAAATTTACAAAATTTCCGGACCACAAAAGTCTGGAATTCAAGGCAAATTCGGTGGGCACAGCAACTGGCAAACTACAATTTTAGGATTGTTTACTGCCCAGGAAGGCGAGGAGGAAAGCCAGGCGCACTAAGCCGACGGCCTGAGTACCATCCGGAGGAGGGAGCTGCGCATAGCGAACAGTCAATACTCAAGCCTACACATTTTCAAATTTCTCTAGTATACATGAATGAACCAGAAGAAATAACACGAATGGCTACCGATCCAAGTACAAACAACCTGAGGATCAAAGTACTGTCCAAACGAGCCAAGATGCCAACTAAAGGATCACGAATGGCAGCCGGACACGACCTTTACGTAATCAACGAGTTCATAATACCCGCAAGAAACCAGGTTCTGGTTGAAACGGGAATTGCAGTAGGGTTACCCTTAGGCACTTATGCTCGCATAGCACCCACAAGTGGTCTAGCAGCAAAACATGCAATTGGAATTGGAGGCGGCGTAATAGATGCGGACTACACTGGAGAGGTGAAAATCCTTATGAGAAACCATAGCGACGTGGATTGCTAAGTGCGCGAGGGAGATAAAATAGCGCAATTGGTTATAGAAAATATAAATACCTCGGAAGCAATGGAAGTCGAGAACCTAGCACCGACAGAACCTGGCAGTGCCGGTTTCGGCAGCTCAGACCACTCCCCGCGTAGGGGCAGAGCGGAACAGACCCCGATAGTTGTGGCACACCTACAGGCCGACCACAAAGAAAATGAGTATTTTGACACACAGGACTGGGAAGAAAAATCCAAATTAAGGCATACAACTTGCATGATGTCTAACGCCATAATATCAAAAGCAGATATAAGGAAATATGACCAGCAATTATTGGCAAACATCAAGCAAGCGGCCATAGGGGACCCAGACTGGCAGCAGCACAAGAGCGAGCTGGAAGAATTGGAGAAGGGAGGAAAACCATTACCCGCCAACTGGACAGTAGTAGAAGGACTACGGTACTACAAGAACCGTTTATATATCCCAGCCAATGAAGCGTTACAGACAACGATTGCGCAAGGATGTCATGACTCCAAGGTGGCAGGACATTTTGGTCAAGAAAAAACCTTGGAGATCACTTCACGAGACTTCTATTGGAAAGGCATTGCCAACTGGATGAATGATTACGTCCGCTCATGTGACAAATGCCAACACAATAAGTCCGCGCGGAATGCGAGGTATGGTCTCTTACAACCCTTGGAAGTGCCATATGCAGCTTGGTCATCCATTTCCACGGACTTTAGAACACAACTACCAGATCGCAAGGACGAACGCAAATTATAGTAGTTGTGGATAGGTTTACAAAGATGGCACATTTCATCGGGCTGGAAGGAAATGCAACGGCAAAGGATATAGCAAATGTATTCTTAAGAGAAGTCTGGAAGCTACATGCGCTTCCCTCAGAAATCGTTTCCTATATGGATGCAAAGTTCTCCGCAGAATTTTGGGAATCACTTGGCAAAAGTCTCGGAATAAAACGAAAAATGTCAACAGCCTACCATGCTCAAACTGATGGACAAACCGAAAGAACCAACCAAGTGCTGTGAGGTTACTTAAGGAAGTTTGTCAATTACGATCAAAATGACTGGTATCAGTTGTTGCCATTAGCCGAGCATGCCTACAATAATTCGGCAACAAACGCACATGGACTTTCCCCGTTCTATGCCAACTATGGTTTCCACCCGCAGAATGAATGGATGAAGGAACGAGAAGCCTGAAATCCAGGAGCCCAATTATATGCTCACTGGATGAAGACAATACACCAACAGGCCAAAGAAGCGTTAGAACAAACCCGAGAAAATATGAAGAAATATTACGATCGAAAGGCATAAGAACAACGTAACATCAAACCTCGAGATCAGGTTATGCTCAACGCAAAGAACATCAGAAATAAGCGACCATCGAAAAAGCTTAGTCCGAAGCTCTATGGCCCGTTCAAAGTATTGGAGAAAAGAGGATACCGCGCCTTCAAACTGGAAATATCACCACGATGGAAAATCCATCCGGTATTCTATATATCCCTGTTGGAAGCATACCGCAACTCCTCCAGGCAACAGAGGGAACAACCACCCAGAGAGCCGGAAGAGATTGACGCGGACTTGGAGTGGGAAGTAGAACGTATTGTAAAGAGTGAAATAATCTCATACACAAGACGGGTGCTTGGACGGAATAAACAAGTTCGTGAAATACAATATTTTGTTAAGTGGGCTGGGTGCTCAGAGGATGAAAATACCTGGGAGCCACCAGAGCATTTAGAGCATGCTAAAGAATTGGTGGCGGAGTTTCATAGGGAAAATCCGGAAATGCCATCCAGGGCAGAAGTTGAATGATAGGAAAAGGTTTTCCTGGCGTGGACAAGCAAACGCGGCAGGTTTTTCACCCTACCCTATCGAGTTCATAATGGATATATGTATTATAATAGTATTTACTTTGTCGTAAGAGGGGGAAAATCGGACCCTGAGGTATTCGAGGCGTAACCTCTGAGGAGGGAGCTCGTTTTAGGCACATACCTCCCACAAGAGCCCAGAGGAGCAGTAAGAGAGCTCTGGGCTTGAAACTCCACAGACGAATACCCCCCTCCATCACCGACGTTGGCCCCGGACGACAGCACTGGCGCCTTGGGCAGTTACTTACAATCATAGAAAGAAGAAATATTGGAGCACCTCTTGTAACACCGTATACGTCGTCGCCGTCCGTCCGACCGGATCCTGTCCGCAGGGTATATGAGAGGGCATCTCTGGCTACGCCTGGGAAAAAGAACCAAGCGATTTCGTTAAGAACTCGCAGAGTTACATCCCGTTGAAGTCAAGAGACCAAAACAACGTCCGGAAGCCTATGAGGGAGTGGTATTCGGCCTATTCCGCAGAGAATAGTACCGAACCCCAAATGAATGCCTATCATAGGCAAGCAAGCCTATCGGAACATGTTGATAAGGAGAGACCGTGGAAACGAGAAGGCAATTGGGCCGATCGTGAACACAAGTCATCCTGAGAGCCCTCTGCAGAGCCTGATATCATGGCACGAAGCGGATTGGGTCGACAACCAAGTTGGCCCCTTGGTGTTCTAAGAAACTATTGGCAGATTCCAAACTGGACGGTCATAGTTTATACAGCAGAACGAAGGTAATCATCTCTCACCGAGTGGGCCCACCCACCATGGGAGAAAGGAGAGCTCTGATCACACCATTAGCTGTGCGGGGAAGAGTTTTTTCAGGGTCAAAGGGGGTTCGCTCTAGAATTCGAAGTGAGGAAGTAGTTAGAAGATATATGGTTATAGGTAGATTTGATGTAGTCCGCGAACACTCAGACGCGGGATATAAATATCGAAGTGCCTCCCGTGCTTTACACCTCATCAAGCAACGGAGAAGAGATCTTATCAATATCATAAGTTTTACTCAAAATCTTTACCAACGAGCCTTCCTAGACAATCTCCGTTTACGAAGAAAGATTTAAGCCTAGTTTGATTCGCTTGCCCTTAGAATCAGCTACCCTTAACATGGACTCCTTAAAGGTTTGTTGCCGAATTGAGTCAATTACAGTTAGGAACTCTACTTTATTAAATTCTGAACATCCTAGTCGGTTTGATGCTTCAATGGCTTCTGTATGTAGTGCTTATACGGTTGAAATACTACCACATCCAACGGCTGCAATATATGACTGGTATGTGGAGGTAGGCAGAATGGAATTATCAGATATTTGTTACAGTACTCAATAAAATCTCTTGTACAATGTGACCCATATCCATCCAGAAGCAGGAGTCGATAGGTACCTGTTTGTCGTATGGTGGAAAACCTTTGGACATGTGCAACAAATTCCATTGTCAAATGGTCATTCGAGTATCCTGTATCAGATACACCAATATAGTAATCGTCTGGTATATTCGTTCCCATATACCAGTACTCCAGGTGGATAATCCCTGGGACAATTATCATCATTGGTAGAACATTTCCATCAGCACTGATTGTCTCAGCAACGGTTGTCAGTTCCCGGCTAGTAGAGCTACAAAGATAAGCCTGATGGTTGGCATCTCTTGTAACGATCCACTGGTCACGCCCAATTCCCGCTGGAAAGCCAGTCTCATCAAAGTTGTACTGATCAGATGGCAGAATCTGATATTCCTCGCAGATGTTAAGGGTAGCCGATGCTAAGGTCAAGCGAATCAGGCTAGGCTTAAGAAATCAAATC
>QFET01003320.1:0-39467 GCA_003316355.1 Tuber calosporum
CGCGGAGGTCAGAATCCCAAAGACGAGGGAAGAGGTCGGGGTTTGGATCTATAGAGGGCCTAAACTCATCATATAGCTGCCTGAGCAAGGGAAGGTTAGGATCAAGAGGGCTGGGGGACTGTGATGCAGATGACGAGGCCAGGCTGGGCACTTCTGCGGTTGGGGCAAGGGGGGCAGTAGAGCTAGGGCGGCCGCCATATGGGTTGCCACGCTCGGAGGTGCGGGATTGTGGCCTAGAGGCCCTACCAGTGTTGTGAGCCATCCCTGTTAGGGGTTGGTTCAGGGGAAGTGTCGGGTCGCTTATAGGTGAAGCCTAAGCGAAAAGCGAAATTTGGTGTGTAGAGATGGTTGCCACACAAATCCTGGTGGTTTTGTGCGGCCGAATGCGGTAATATTTTCAAGCGAGAGGAAAGAACAGGGCGCGGAGCGTGTTAGACTCAGGGTCTAATTTATTCCTAATTAACCAAGAAATGGTTAATAAACATAACCTACCATCCCACACATGCACAAATAGCTTGCACATTTATACCTTTGAAGGAAACACAGCATCAAATTGGAGAAAACACTACACACACCACATTCTCTGAGAAATCTGGAACAATACCCACCGATCTTAAATATCTTGCGAAATTGCCAATGCATGTAAATATGACCTAATCATCTGTTTGGCACAAACGACTCCCAAGAAGTTTACGTAACTTTACAGGAGAAACTGCAGGAATTCGAAGCTCGAGAGGCAATTACCCACATCCGGCCCCGGCGTTCGCACTGGTAGTCGACACTAGCACCTTGTGCAGTTGCTGGTTTAGCAAGGAAAACGAGTAATTAGAACACATCTTGTAACCTCGTATTCCTCGCAGCCGTCATGGTTTAAGGGTATAAGGTCACATGGTCAGTCTTCAGGTCACATGTTCAACTTCACAGTCCAGCAGGGTTTCTGGTTGAAGGAGATATTTTCTACCAAGAGTGTTTGCATCTGCAAACCTTCCTGCAAGACGATAACAAAGCCCCGACCAAGAGATTATTGCATGACTTCAAGAAGAGGACTCTGTCTTGAAATAGCAGGTTGAATGGAAGAAATCGATCGGTCGGATAAAGAGTTATAAGAGATATTATCCTATGAGCCTATCGGAACACTCAGGTCGCCGATGCATGGTGACATGAGCATTGATCACCTCATATATGGATAAAGGTCTATAAATCGGCAATCATCCATGGGAAGATAGGTAGTATCATTCTGCTAAGTAGGTCAGGTGACCGAAGACCAAAAGAGTGAGACTCAGTTCTCCGGGTCAAACAGGGTTCTCGCTTGTGAATCATAGTAGAAAGATCCTTGGAGTTGTAAAGCCGTGGGATCAAGGTTGCAGGGTACAAATACCGGCTGAGTCCGGAGTCTTAAATAGGCCATCAGGCAACGATGAAGAGATCTTGTTAATATCTTAAGTTTTTACATAAAAATCTTTACCTACGAGCCTTCCTAGACAATCTCGGTTTACGAAGCAAGATTTAAGCCTAGTCCACTTCGCTTACCTTTAGAATCGACTACTCTTAACAGTATATTGATATTTCTCATTGTTACCCAGGCTCTTTACTTGACTACTGGACAGCTCCAAGTCATACCTCAGGTATCATACAAGCTCATAGCTGATTCCACCCTCCTCGATGAGCTTCAGCACGAACCACGTCCCCCAAAATACATCTCCTCTTTGGAAGAAATGCTTCAATACTCCCTCTCTGAGATTCAATTCTATATACCTCAAGAACCCTCCTAGTTCACTGATCCCTTACTCATCCCTACCGAATCAGATTTCCCAGAAATATATGAACACTTTTACGGTCCCACCTTCCTGTGGAAACACTTTAAAGACTACGAGTCTGAGGCAGAACCAACCTCCAGTTCTTTCAGCCTTGCCTACCCCTCTTCACCCTATCTCTTTGGAGACTAGTAAAACATCCAGAGTCCCATTAAAACGAAATGGCACGATAATTGAAAGTCGACACAGGCAAAGCCATGTCCGACATAGAAGAGGTCTTGGTAGTTGGAAGTGACCATGTACCCGGACGCTCCAGGTCACCTTTGGAACTCCACCACCTCGCAGAACCAAGTGGGGTCAGAAAGTCAGCCCCAGGAACTCGATCAAGCATTCCCCGTCCCACTGATGCCAGGAATCAAGATATGGAAAGATTAGTACAAAGCATAGGCCAGGCAAAGAGCTACTTTGACTGTACCCTCCAGGAATCGGTTGAGTTGCAACATCTGGCCTACTGTTAAGGGTAGCTGATTCTAAGGTCAAGCGAATCAGGCTAGGCTTAAGAAATCAAAACGAAGACGGAGATTGTCTAGGAAGGCACAAGATTTCAAGGTAGAACGTATGATATTGATAAGATCTCTTCTCCGTTGCTTGATGATGGCTAAAGCTCGGGAGGCACTTCGATATTTATATCCCGCGTCTGAGTGTTCGCGGACTACATCCGTTCTCCATACAACCAAGTGTCTACTAACAATTTTCACAACAAAATCCAACAGCAAACCCCCTTTGACCCTGAAAGCTTTTTCCCCTGCAGAGCTAATGGCGTTATAAGAGCTCTTCTTTCTCCGAGGTTGTTCACACCTTCTCGGTAAGAGATAACAGCCGTCGTCCTGCTGTTCAAACTATGGCCGTCCAGTTTGGAACTTGACAATAGTTTCTTAGAACACCAAGGGGCCAACTTGGTTATCGACCAATACGGCTTTGTTCCGGTTCACCCGGTCTTGCCGCTGGCTTTCTGGATGACTAGTCTTTGACGATCGGTCCAATACCAATTCGTGCTGGACTGCCTCTCCTTACCGACATGTTCCGATAGGCTTGCTTGCCTATGAGAGGCATTAATTTGGGGTTCAGTACTATTCTCTACGGAATAGCCCGAATACCACTCCCTCCTAGGCTTCCGGACATTGTTTTGGTCTCTTGACTTCAGTGGGAGGTAGCTCCGCCAGCTCTTGACGAAATCGCTTGGTTCCTTTTCCCAGACGTAGCCAGAGATGCCCTCTTGTATACTCTGCGGACAGGATCCGGTCGGAGGGACGGCAACGACGTATACGCGGTTACGACAAAGGTTCCAATATTTCTTCTTTCTATGACTGCGAGCAACTGCACAAGGCGCCAGTGCTGTCGTCCGGGGCCAACGTTGGGGCCGGCGGGGGGTATTAGTCTGTGGAGCTTCAGGCCCAGAGCTCTCAAGCTGCTCTTCTGGGCCCTCATGGGAGGTATGTGCCTAATATGTGCTCCCTCCTCCAAAGGTTCGTCTCGAACCCTTTGGTCGGTTCTCAGGTTACCCTGCCTTCTGTTTTTCCATAACAAACGAAATATATAATACAAAGTATACTTTTTTGAACTCAACTTGGTAGGGTGAAAAACCTAATGTGTTTGCTTGTCCACACTAGGAAAACCTTTCCCATGTTATTCAACATCTGCCCGCTTTGGCATATCTGGATTTTCCCTATGAAAATCCTCCACTAAATTCTTTGCCCGCTCTAAATGCTCCGGTGGTTCCCATGTGTTCTCGTCTTCTGAACACCCTGTCCACTTCACAAAATATCGTAGTTCGCGCATTTGTCGATTTCGACCGCTAACCCTTCTAGTGTAAGAGATTATTTAACTCTTCACTATCCTTTCGATTTCCCATTCTAAGTCCGCATCTATTTCTTCCAGCTCTCTGGGTGGTTGTTCCCGGGCCGGTCGTTTCGAGGTGCGGTATGGTTCCAACAGTGATACATGGAATATCTGCTGTATCTTCCATCGTGGCGATATCTCCAGTTTGAAAGCGCGTTCTCCTCTCTTTTCCAATACCTTAAAAGGGCCATAGAGTTTGGGACTAAGTTTCTTTGATGGTCGCTTAGTGCGGATATTTTGTGCGTTGAGCATAACCTGATCCCCGATTTTTATGTCAGGTTGTTGTTTTGCTTTGCAATCGTAATATCTGCTCATGTTTTACTGTATTTGCTCTAAAGCCTCTCTGGCTTGTTGATGGTTCGTTTGCATCCAGTGGGCATAGAGTCCTGCTCCAGGATTTTGGCCTTCGCGTTCTTTCATCCATTCTGTTTGTGGGAGGAACCCATTGTTGGCATAAAATGGGGACATGTCATGTGCGTTTGTAACTGAGTTATTGTAGGCATGCTCGGCCAACGGCAACAGCTGATACCAGTCGTCCTGATCGTAATTGACAAAGTTTCTTAGGTATCCTTCCAGCACTTGGTTGGTCCTTTCAGTTTGTCCGTCAGTTTGCGGATGGTATGCTGTTGACATTTTTCGTTTTTTTCACAGACTTTTGTAAAGCGATTCCCAGAATTCTCCCGAGAATTTTGCGTCAATGTGGAGATAATTTCTGCCGGAAGTCCATGTAGCTTCCAGACTTCTCGCAGAAATAGATTCGCAACATCCTTAGCCGTTGCGTTGTTTTCCAAACCTATAAAGTGAGCCATCTTTGTAAATCGATCAACAACTACCATAATTTGAGTTCTTCCTTTTGATTCTGGTAGTTGTGTGATGAAGTCTGTCTATATTGATGACCAGGCTGCAAACGGAACTTCTAGGGGCTGCAGTAGACCGAACCGCGCATGTCGTGGGAATTTATTATGTTGACATTCATCGCATGACCGTACGTAGTCATCTATCCATGCTGTTAGTCCTTTCCAGTAAAAGTCCCTAGTAAGAATTTCCAGAGTCCTCTCATGTCCAAAGTGTCCAGCTACCTTGGAGTCGTGGCAGCCTTTGGCTATAGTTGTCTGCAGCTGTTCGTTGTCTGGAACGTATAAGCGATTCTTGTAGTATATCAATCCTTCAGTTACTGCCCTGTGACTTGGTAATGGTTTGCCCTCATTTGTTAACGTTTCCAAATCTTGCTTGCGTTCCTGCCAGTCTTGATCGTCCTCTCCTGCCTCTTTGATGGTTTTTAATAATGTTTGGTCGTATTTCCTAATATCGACCTTGGATATTATAGCATTAGACATCAGGAGTATTCCTTTGTCTTGTTTTGCTTGAAAGTCCGTTTCATCAAGAAACTCATTTTTGGCCTGTTCCGCTTGCAAGTATGCAACCACTACCTGGGTCTTTGTTGCAGCTGATCGTCTGGGTGATACATCCGTGCTTCCAAATCCGCCCTTGCCCCTGACAGTTTCAGCTAGTCTGTCAACTTCTATTGCTTCGGCCATATGTATGTTTTCAATGATCATTTGTGCCATTCGGGCCCCTTTGCGAACCTGGCAATCTTGGTTTCCATGATTCATTATGATAACCTTGACTTCTCCAGTGTAATCAGCGTCGATTACTCCTCCGCCAATGCTGATCCTATATTTGGCGGCCATTCCACTGCGCGGTGCTAAGCGCGCGTATGTTCCCGGTGGCAGTCCAACGGCAATTCCTGTTTCTACCAGCCGTTACCCTAGGGCTGGAATTATGAAATCATCTAATGCATACAAGTGGTGTCCAGCGGCTAGTCGTGACCCATTCGTAGGCATTCGTGCTTTTGGAGTTAGCAACTTTATTCGCAAGGAACCTGTTGTTTCTGTGCCACCTAGTTCTTCCTTTCTTTCTGGTTGGCCTAAATGCACCAGTGTGATTTGGAAGTGAGAAGGCTTGAGTATAGATTGTTCGCTATGCGCAGCTCCCTCCTCAGGACGGTACTCCGGCCGTCGGCTCAATGCATCAGGCTTTCCTCCGCGTTTACCTGGTCGATAGACAATTTTGAAATTGTAGTTCGCCAGTTGTTGAGCCCACCGTATTTGCCGCGGATTCCATACCTTGGTCGTAAGGAAATTTTGCAGGTTTTGGTGATCAGTGTAGACCGTCACCGGTTTTTCTGTCCCCACCAAGTATTGTTTCCACTCTTTGAATGCTTCTAGGATCGCTAGCAGCTCTTTATCATGGATCTCATAATTTCGTTCGGCGGGGCTCAGCTTTCGTGAGTGGAAAGCTACAGGATGTAGCTTTTTGTCCTTAAACTATGAGAGGACCAACCCAAGTGCAAAATCGCTCGCATCGGTTTCCACAATGGTTTCTCTCTCTGGGTAGAAATGACAGAGTATTGGGGCAGAGATGAATCTTCGTTTGAGTTCCTCAAATGCCCCATCTTGTTCTGGTCCCCAGCTGAATTTCCAGAGGTCGCCCTTCAACGTTTCGGTAATTGGTTTACAAATTTTGGAGAAATCTTTAATGAAACGTCGGTAAAAATTGGCAAAGCCATTGAATATTTGCACCTCTTTAACAAACCTTTGTGCCTTCAAATTTTTTATGCTCTCGACCTTTCTTTCACTCATGGTGACTCCGTCGATTGCCACATTATAGCCAAAAACTCCACTGTTTTTACGTGGAAGACCGACTTGGTGGTTGATAGCGCTATATCATATTCTTCCAAGTGAGAGAGTACCTTTTTCACCAGGTCGACGTGCTCTTTCTCTGTCTTGGAATAAATCAGGATGTCGTCCAGGTAGACCACCACTCCATGCTCTAAAAATTCACGTAGAATTTTATTCATCATGGCCTGGAAAGTGGCTGGCGCGTTTACCAGGCCGAATGGCATTACTTTGTATTCAAAGTGGCCGTATCGGGTCCGGAATGCGGTTTTCCACTCATCTCCTTCTTTTATCCTTAGGAGATGATAACCATCTTTTAAGTCGAGTTTGGTGAATATTTGGGCACCAGCCACTCGGTCGCGGAGCTTACTCATCAGCGGCAGGGGGTATTTGTTGGCCACCGTCAGCTTATTCAACTGTCGGTAGTCCACACAAAGCCTCCTTGAACCGTCAGGTTTAGGGACAAATAAAATTGGAGTTCCGGCGGGAGATTTGCTTTCCACGATTTTCCCCTGATCCTGCATTTTCTGCAGGTATTTGCTAAGCAAATCCAACTGGTGGGCTCACATGGGATATATCGGACCCCAGGGCGGTGCCGCACCAGGTATTAAGTCAATTGCGTGGTCAAACGTTCTTCTTCCGGCTAGTTTCTCTGCCGTTTCTGGTGCGAAAACCCTCTTGAATTCCAGATATTCCTGAGGTATTTGCAGAATCTCTTTTGACTCAAGAGCGGGTGCCATTTCAATTCTCCCAATGTATCGTGCTTCACGGTCGTATGCCACGGTTTCGTCCATTCAAATGTCAAGTCTATGCCTTCATCATTAACATTACTTTGACATCTCTCATTTTTAAATACCCATTTTTGCGCGTCCTCAATGTGCGTTATGGGATGTTCTGTATGCCACCATCCAAGTGGGATGATTAGGTCATATTTGCCAGCATTGGCAATTTCACAAGATATGTGAGATCGGTGTGCATTGCTTCCGATCTCTAAGAGAATAGGATGTGTGTAGTGTTTTCCCCCATTTGCTGCTGTGGTTCCTTCAAAGGTGTAAATGTCCAAGCTATTTGTGCGGGTGTGGTATGGTAAGCGATGTTTATTAACCAGTTCTTGGTTAATTAGGAATATATTAGACCCTGAGTCTAATAGTACACGAATTTGTATTCGTTCTCCAGTTGCTTCGATGGTTGCCCTGCCTTCAGGGCAGGAATAATATGGCGGGGCAGGTGCTTCTGTTTTATTTCGTTTATTCGGGCCGCTAGGGGCCTATGCAGGTCCTTTGTATTACATTTTCGTTGTTGTGGTAACTTAGGGTGTTTATTACCATGTCCGCACGGTTTCGGCTATTTAAGCCTCCTCAGACAAACTAAAATCTCTGTCTTTGGTGTACTGGGCAGCCCACTACTAGCGGTCTTTACCCCTTGCCGAAGGGTTCCCATACACCTGCCGTTTGCCCTTCTCAGCCCACGCTTTTGTCTCCACGGGAGCCGTACTCGTATCGTTTTGACCATGTCAGCGTATTTGGGCTCCGGGGATTCTTCACGCAACGCCTCGTTTACCCCATGAGTCTAGCGTGCCTATCCCGTCCACAAAGCCGGAGTCCAGGTTCGGGACAGATTTACCCCGCTCCATTTAGCGTGTGAACTAGGTAGCCGTAGTTCCACATTCTCTTCCACCTCATTTTTCTTGATGTCCGGGATCCTGTTCCGTTTCTCCCACAATTCCGTTGTCCAGCCGACATGTAATATATTTTGTTCCTGGAAGGCTTCTCACAATCCAGGCTAGACTAATTTCCCCTTGTCATTCTTAAGAAGTCCTTAGTCAGCGCTGGTCTGTCCAATCTTCCTTGGATCTCTTGTAAGGATTTAGGGCTTTAGAAGGATGCGGGTTTAGTTGACCGTCTTCCGTACTGAGGTCCGATATGCATCAAATGTGACCCTCCGTTTTCTTCTTTTTGAGTTTGAGGATCCCGAAGTTAGGCTCGGACTACCACGAGCCGCCGTCCAAGTTAATCGCTTCTTGCTCGCCTGTCATTCTTAGGTCTGCGATACTCCCGTAGGTCTGGATTGCTTTTCGTGACTCTTGCTTTGGGTTAGAGTTTCCCACAGAGAAGCGCGGAATACCTGCTAGTAGGACCTTGCAGAGGTCGAGCCCCCGGGTTGTTTTCGATTTCGGTAAGAGGTCCGTAACCGAGTACCCGGTCGCCGTCGCTGCCGGTGCGTTTGAAACTACTTAAGTTTCGTCCTTGTCGGCCAGTTCCTATATTCTGGGCAGGTTGACCTGGTTCACCCGTGGTGCGGGTGTTATTTGCCCCTTGGGCCTGTGTGTAGCCTGGGGTCTTCGAAATGGGGGTCTTTGAGTTACCCGTTGTTGTCCAATAACGGATACTTGGGCCTGCTTCCGACAGTACTTCCAAGTATGGTTAGCCAATGTGCATCGCGTGCATTGATTGGCTTTTTTCCGATCTTCTATTTTTTCTTTAGGTATTCCTTTATGAGCTTCAATCCAATTTGTGTACTCAACCTTTCCTTCAGCGGGGGCTTTTTTCCCTTTTTCCGCTTGTTTTTTCAACTTGTAGGCCGCCTTTTCATCTGCCGTATAGGTTCTGCGCTTTTTATTTCCAGCAGTGGTCTTGCTAGGTTTGTATTCCTCCTCCCGCTTTCTTTTCTGGGAGTCACTTTTTCCCAGGTCGTTTTTTCTGAATAGCCCTTGCTGTTCTTTGAACGATGCTTCCGCTTTCGTAACCCTCCGCACTGCCTTGATCCAGTCGTTATCCAAGTCATGATTCTCATGTGATAGCGTACGCATGGCTTTAATAGGAAGTTGCCGCTGAATTATGGTTCTCCAAGCGATGCCCGATACTTCTGCCTCGATGTTGTGGTTTTCCATGGTAAGGAGATACTTCTCTATATCCCCTGTATACCTAACATTCTCCATTTCGGCTAAGGCTTTTTGTGCCTTATGCAATACCGAGAATCGTTCTGTAACTTCGGCCCGGAAAGTGACACAGAAATCATAACCCTCATGTTTGGGAAATCCGAGGTCCCCCGTCATTTTCTTGCGGTAAGTAATGGCGAAAGGGGCCACCTCGGTTCCTTCAATTCTTCTCAACGCATATTTGATGCGTTCTTCATCGTCTCCCCATTGCCATGGGTTTCTTCCAAAGTAGTCCTCGCAGTTTAGTAGCCATACTCGTACATCCTGGGTAGGCTTATTTTCAAATTTGAACGGTGGCTCCGCTTGTCGGCGATTGGTTCTTGATAATGCTTGCCCCAGTCAGTCGACCCATGCGTCAGCTTCGGACTCGAAATTTCGACCAGGTAAGAGTCTTCGTGATGGCTCCGCCCCTCGTCGAGAGGAACCACCTTCATCTCCCAAGCTTGGGTCATCGTCTCCTGGATTGGGTGCATTCGCCGCGGGAGGCGGTGGTGGTGCTTTTCCCCCACCACTGTTTCCGTCTCCTCGATCCACTCCCTTTCCCTTGTCTCTGCTTGGAATAAACCGGGACTCTTCTCTTCCATCAGCCGTTGTCCGTTTCTCCAAACCCGGATTCTCCACCAGCTGTGGTGCCACTGTTTCCCACACACCTGGTGGGTTCCTCGCAACCTGTAGTTGCACCAAAGTTTCATTCATCTGGGTCAACACTCGATTTAGTTGTTCAGATGCGGCATTCTGTTGGACCACATATGCTTCCCTTTCAGCACGCTCTTGTTCGAGGCGCTGGTGAAGCTCTCTCAACTCCTTTCTGGTCCGCTCATGGTCCTTTTGTGCGGCTACTTGTATTTGTAGGAGTTCGGCTTTTTGCCTAGCCAAGGCCTGTGCTAGCTGGCAGTCTCGATCCAGCGACTCTTGTCCTGTTGCCCAAATGTTAGCATGAAGTTGGGTACTTACCGCTTCATGGTGCGCAGCCCGTTCTTCCTGTGCTCGCAGTTTTGCTTCCAACCGTTTGGTGGTTGCATCTTGAAGTGCGGCTGTTTCAGTTGCTAACATTTCAAGTCCCGAATTGACTTGTTTCAACTCTTCGCCAATGATTTATTCCCCACGGGTTATCCGCTAGGCATGGTGCTGGAGTTGGTTCGCCTGATCCTGAGCTTGGCCAGACAGTTCACGGTAGGCCAGATGTTGCATATCAACTTCTTCCTGGAGGGTACAATCGAAGTAGCTCATTGCCTGGCCTATTCGTTCTGCTAATCTTTCCATAGCTGGATTTCTGGCGGCGGGGGAACGGGGAGTGCTTGATCGAGTTCCTGGGGCTGACTTTCTGACTCCACTTGACTGTGACAGGTGGTGGAGTGCCAAGGGTAACCTGGAGCGTCCAGGTGCGTAGTCGCTTCCCACCAGAGACACTTCATCTATGTCGGACATAGCCTTGTCCGTGTCAACAGTCAATTGTCTAGCCATTGTCGCCTTTTAATGGGAATTGGGGTGTCTGCCAAATCCCCAAATTGAAGGTGTAAAGGAAATATTGGAGGAGAAAGAACTGGAGGTTCCGTTTTCCTCACTGTCGTATTCGACGAAAGGGTGCCACCGGAAGGATGGGCCGTAAAATTCTTTATAGATTTCTGCGAAATCTTGGGGGGTAGGAACGAGTTTAGGATCGGGGAACCAGGAGGGTTCGTAGGGATATGGTAGGAATTCGATCTCCGGAAGGGAGTCGTGCAGGAGGGTTTCGATAGAAGTGACAAAGTTTGGTAGACGAGGTTCAAGAATCGACTCGTCAAGAATGGTGGAATCAGCTATGAGCTGATGTGATTCCAGAGGTATGACTTTGAGATATCCGATAGTCATGTATTGAGCCTTGGTAACAAGGAGAACTATCAATATACTGTTAAGGGTAGCCGATTCTAAGGCCAAGCGAATCAGGCTAGGCTTAAGAAATCAAATCGTAGACGGAGATTGTCTAGGAAGGCTCCAGATTTCAAGGTAGAACGTATGATATTGATAAGATCTCTTCTCCGTTGCATGATGATGGCTAAAGCTCGGGAGGCACTTCGATATTTATATCCCGCGTCTGAGTGTTCGCGGACTACATCCGTTCTCCATACAACCAAGTGTCTACTAACAATTTTCACAACAAAATCCAACAGCAAACCCCCTTTGACCCTGAAAGTTTTTTCCCCCGCACAGCTAATGGCGTGATAAGAGCTCTTCTTTCACCGAGGGTGTTCACACCTTCTCGGTAAGAGATAACAGCCGTCGTCCTGCTGTTCAAACTATGGCCGTCCAGTTTGGAACTTGCCAATAGTTTCTTAGAACACCAAGGGGCCTACTTGGTTATCGACCAATACGGCTTCGTTCCAGTTCACCCGCTCTTGCCGCTGGCTTTCAGGATAACTAGTCTTTGACGATCGGTCTATTACCAATTCGTGCTGGACTGCCTCTCCTTATCGACATGTTCCGATCGGCTTGCTTGCCTATGATAAGCATTCATTTGGGGTTTAGTACTATTCTCTACGGAATAGCCCGAATACCACTCCCTCCTAGGCTTCCGGACGTTGTTTTGGTCTCTTGACTTCAGTGGGAGGTAACTCCGCGAGTTCTTGTCGAAATCGCTTGGTTCTTTTTCCCAGACGTAGCCAGAGATGCCCTCCTATATACCCTGCGGACAGGATCCGGTTGGACGGACGGCGACGACGTATACGGGGTTACGAGAAAGGTTCCAATATTTCTTCTTTCTATGATTGCGAGCAACTGGACAAGGCGCCAGTGCTGTCATCCGGGGCCAACGTTGGGGCCGGAGGGGGGTATTAGTCTGTGGAGTTTCAGGACCAGAGCTCTCAAGCTGCTCTTCTGGGCCCTCATGTGAGTTATGTGCCTAACACCTACCATGAACGATCTAGTCAAGTTCAGGATCAGGCGAACCAACTCCAGCACCACGCCCAACGGATAACCCGTGTGGAACAAATTATTGGCAAAAGGTTGAAATAAGTCAATTTGGGGCTTGATATGTTAACAACAGAAACTGCCGCACTTCAAGATGCAACTATGAAATAGTTGGAAGAAAGGTTGCGGGCGCAAGAAGGAAGGACTACACACCATGAAGCTCTAAGTACCCAGCTTCATGCAAACATTCGGGCAACAGGACAAGAGACGCTGCATCGAGACCTCCAGCTAGAACAGGCGATGGCAAGGCAAAAAGCAGAACATCTACAGAGACTAGTGGCCTCACAAAAAGAACCTGAGCGGACCTGGGATGAGTTATGAGTACTACCTCAGCCCCTTGAACCAGAGCTTTCGGAAAGGGAGGCATATGTGGTCAGGCAGAATGCCGCATCCAAGTAACTAAATTGAATGTTGATGCGGATGAAGGAAATTTTGGTACAAGTACAAGTTATAAAGAACCCATCACGTATGTGGAAAACAGAGGCACTTCAGACAGTGGAAAATCCGTGCTTGGAAAAAGGAACTATAGCCGAGCGCGGAGAAGAGTTACTGTTCGTTCGCTGAACAGACAAAGGAAAGCCCGTCGGTCAAGGAGATGGAAATAGAAATGTCAGAAAAGAACCAACAACCCCCTCTTCAGTGAATGCACCCAACCCGAGAATTGATGACCGGTGGTCTGAAGACGGAGCTGGGGCCTCAGGAGCAGCTGGTGAGCCATCATGAAGACCCTTGCCTGGCCGATAGTTCGAATCCAATGTAGCTGCATGGGTTGAATGACTGGGGCAAGCATTGTCCCCGACTAACCGCCGATAAGTGGATCCACAATTCAAGTTTAAGAATAAGCCTACTCAGGATGTGCCACTATGGTTATTAAATTGAGAGGAGTACTTTGGGAGAAACCCAGGTAAATGGGAAAACGAATAGGCACGCATCAAGTATGCGTTAGGAAGTAAGGAAGGAACAGAAGTGGCACCTTACTCAATAACTTATTGCAAGAAAATTACAGGGGACCTCGGATTCTCAAAATATGAGGATTATGATTTCTGGATCACTTTCCGAACCGAAGTTACTGAACAATTCTCACTACTGCATAAGGCACAAAAAGCCTTAGCCGACATGGAGAAGGTCCGGGATACAGGGGATATAGAGTAGTAGCTTCTCACCATGGAAAACCACAACATTGAGGCAGAAGTATCGGTTATTGATTAGAGAACTATAATTCTGAGTCAACTTCCAAATGAAGCCATGCGTATGCTATCACATGAAAATCATGACTTGGATAGCAAAGGGATAAAGGTAGTCCGCAGGGTTATCAAAGCTGAAGAATCGTTTAAGGTACAACCAGGGCTATTCTGACAAAATAACCAGGGAAAAAGTGACACCGCGAAAAGAAAACAGGAGGAGGAATCAAAATCTAGCAAGACTACTGCTGGAAATAAAAAACAATCTGCCTATACGGCAGCTGAAAATGCTGCCTAGTAATTGAAAAAATAAGAGGCAAAAGGGAAATTAGCCCTGGTTGAAGGAAAGGTTGAGCATACAAATTGGGTTGAAGCTCATAAAGGAATCCCTAAGAACAAAATTGAAGAGCAATAGAAAGTCAATCAATGTACACGTTGCCCGTTGGCTAACCATACTTGGAAGTTATGCAGGAAACAGGCACAGGTATTGGTTATAGGACAAAAACAGCAAAATTTCAAACCCCAATATCGACGACCCCTGATAACAAAGGGGCAAACAGCACCCACAACCAGGGTGAACCAAGTCAACCAGCCCAGGATATGGGAACTGAATGACATGGATAAAACCTAAAAGGATGTTTTTGGGCACCGGCAGCGATGGCGACTATGTACTTATTTATGGACCCCTTACCGAAACCGAAATCAACAAGGCGGCTTGACCTCTGCAAGGTCCTACAAAGGTATTCCGCTCTTCTCCATGGGACACTCAAAACCTAAGCGAGAGTCGCGAAAAGCTCTCGAGACATATGGGAGTATTACAGACCTAAGAATGACCGGCATGCAAGAAGCGATTAACTTGGGCGGTGGCTCGCAGTAGTCCGTGACTAACTCTCAGAAGCTTAAACTCCCAAGGAAGAAAGCGGAGCACAACATTTGATGTATATAGTACCTCAGTACTGAAGACGGTTAATTAAACCCGCGTCTTTATTAACCCCTAAATTCTGGCAAATGATCCAGGGAAGTGTAGATAGACCAGCACTGACTAGGAACTTGATATAAATGTCAAGGCGAAATCACTCTAGCCTGGATCATGAGAAGCCTTCTTGTAACAAAATGTATAACAGGTCAGCTGGGCAAGGGAATAGTTAGATAAAAGGAACTGGATTACTGAATACAAGAAAAATGATGTAAGTGGAGAATGAGAAACTACGGCCAACTAGTCCACACATTAAATGGAGTGTGGTAAATCCGTCCCTAACCAGCACTACCGCTATGAGGACAGGATAGGCAGGATAGACTCAAGGGGTAAAGGAGTCGATGAGCGAAGAATCCCCTGAATTCAATCTAATGATACGAGTTCGCGTTCAGTTAGGCTGGGCATATGGCAGGTGTATGGAAACCTATCGGCTTGGGGTAAAGACCGCTAGTAGTGGGATACCCAGTACATCAAAGACTGAGATTTTAGTTTGTCTTAGAAGGCTTAAATAACCCAAGCCTAGCCGGCATGGTAAAAACACCCTAAGTTACCACAACAACGAAAATGTCTAACACAAGACCTGCACAGGCTCCTAGCTACGCTAATAAAAGAAATGAAACACAAGCACCTGCCCCGCCTTATTATTCATGCCCACAAGGCAATACAACCAGTGAAGCAAATGGAGAATCGATCCCAATTCCAGTTCTATTCGACTTAGGGTCTAATTTATTCCTAATTAACCAAGAACTGGTTAATAAACATTGCCTACCTTACCACACAAGTACAAATAGCTTAGACATTTACACCTTAGAAGAAACCACAGCAGCAAAGGGGGGAAAACAGCACACACATGATATTCTGTTAGAGATCGGGAGCAACGAACACTGATCTCACTTTTCTTGCGAAATTGCCAAATCTGGCAAATATGACTGTATCAACCTATTTGCATGTTGGCATACAGAACATCCATGACGACACATTGAGGATGAGCAAAAATGGATATATAAAGACGAAAAATACCAAAGTCATGTTAAGAATGAAGGTATAGACCTGACCTTTAAAGGAGACGAGACTGTGGCCTACGAGAGAAAACCATAATATATTGGAAGAATCGAAATAGCACCCACTCCTTTGTCAAAGAAGATCCTGCAAATCCCTCAGGAATACCAAGAATTCAAGGCGGTTTTAGCACCAGAAACAGCATAGAAACTAGCCAGAAGAAGAACTTTTGACTAGGCCATTGACTTGAGACCCAGCGCAGTACCGCCATAGGGCCCGATATATCCTATGTCAACCCACCAGCCGGATTTGATAAGGAAATACCTGCAGAAATTGCAGGATCAAGGGAAAATCGTTTTAGAGCAAATCTCCTACTGGGGCACCAATTTTATTTGTCCCTAAACCTGAGAGTTCAATGAGGCTATGTGTAGACTACCCACAGGTGAGTAAGCTAACGCTGGCGAACAAATATCCACTACCCCTAATAAGGGGGCTCTGGGACCTGTTGGCGGGAGCTCAAATATTCACTAAGCTCGACTAAAAAGAAACCTATCACCTCCAAAGAATAAAGGAAGGAAATCAGTGGAAAATAGCATTCTGGACCTGATACGGCCACTTTGAATACAAAGTAAAGCCATTCGGGCAGGGGAACGTGCCAGCCCCATTCCAGGCCATAACAGACAAAATTCTTCCTGAATTTTTAAATGATGAAGTGGTGGTAAGCCTAGACGATATCCTAAATTACTCTAGGACTGAGAAAAAACACGTCGACTTGGTCAAGAAGGTACTCTCACGCTTGGAAGAATATGATCTAGGGGTATCAACCACCAAGTCAGTATTTCACGTCGATACAGTGGAGTTTTTGGGTTATATTGTGGCAATTAAAGGAGTCACCAAGAGTGAAAGAAAGGTCGAGAGGACAAAAAATTGGAAGGCACCAAGTCCGGTCAACGAAGTTCAAATTTCCAATGGCTTTGCCAATTTTTACTGACATTTCATTAAGGATTTCACCAAAATCTGGTAATCAATAACTGAAACGTTAAAGGGCGACCCCAGAAAGTTCAGGAGGGGGCGGGCACAAGATAGTGCATTTGAAGAATTTAAGAAAAGATTCATCTGTGCCCCAATACTTACTCATTTCTACACTCACTGAGAAACAATTGTGGAAACAGATGCTAGCGATTTTGCTCAATAATGCGTCGTCTCACAGATTAAAGATAAAAAGCTACATCTGCTGGCCGTCCACCCACGGAAGCTGAGCCCAGTTGAGCAAAATGATGAGATCCATGATAACGAACTATAGGCGTTTCTGGAAGCATTTATAGAGTGGAAACAGTACCTGGTCTGAACAGAAACACTAGTGACTGTCTACACTGATCACCAGAATCCATTGAACTTCATTACATCTAAGTATAGAATCCATGGCAGATACGATGGGCTCTGCAACTGGTTAACTACAATTTAAGATTGTCTACTGACTTGGAAAACAAGGCGGAATGCCCAATGAACTATGCACACGGCCAGAGTACCATATAGAGGAGGGTGCTGGGCATAGCGAACAGTCAATACTTTAGCCTTCTCACTTCCAAATCACGGTGGCACAGTTAAATCAGCCAGAATGGGAGGAAAGAATAATTAGCACACAGTTTACTGTTTCCTTGCGAACAAAATTGCTAACTTCAAAAGCACGAATGCCTACGAAAGGGTCCTGACTTGCATCCAGACAAGACCTGTACCCACTAGAGGACTTTATAGTTCCAGCCAAAGGATGAAGGTTGGTGGAAACTGGAATTTCCATCGGATGTTAAAGGGAACATATACACGGTTGGCACCACGCAGAGGAATGGCCGCAAAATTTGGGATCAGCATTGGCGGAGGAGTAATCGATGGTGATTACATCGGAGAAGTCAAGGTTAACATAATGAACCAAGGAAATCAAGATTACCAGGTTCATTAACGGGACTGAATGGTACCAATAATCATTGAGAACATACAAATGTCTGAGGTGATAGAAGTTGACGAACTAGCAGATACTGCAATGGGCAAAGGTGGATTTGGAAGTACGGATGTATCACCCTGACGATCAGGTGCAACAAAGACCCATGTAGTGGTCGCAAACTTACTAGCGGTCCAGGCCGAAAATGAGTTTCTTGATGAAATAGACAATTAATTATGACAAGACAAAGGGATACTCCTAATGTCTAATGCTATAATGTCCAAGGTCGATATTAGGAAATATGACCTTACAATTTGAAAACCATCAAAGAGGTAGGCCAGAACAAGCAATACTGGCAGGAACGCAAGCAGGAATTGAAAATATTAACCAAGGAGGGCAAATGCTTACCAAGTCTCTGGGCAGTAACTGAAGGACTGATATACTACAATAATTACTAATACATTTCAGAAAACGATCAGCTGTAGACAACTATAGCCAAAGGTTGCCACAAGTCTGAGGTAGCTAGACACTTTGGATCGGAGAAGACTCTGGAAATTGTTACCAGTGACTTTTACAGGAGAGGGCTGACAGCGTGGATTAATAACTACGTACAGACATGCGAGAAATGACAACATAATAAATCCCCATAACAGGCGCGGTTCATTCTGCTGCAGCCTCCTGAAGTTCCGTTCGCTGCCTGGTAATCTGTATCAACCGCCATCTTCATGCCTCTACCAAAATCACAAGTGAGAACTCAAATTATGGTAGTTGTTGATCGATTTAGAAAGATGGCTCACTTTATAGGTCAGGAAAGTAATACAATGTATAAAGAGGTTGCAAACGTATTCTAGAGGGAAGTTTGGAAGCTACATAGACTACCAGCCGAAATTATCTCCTACATGAATGCAAAGTTCTCAGGAGACTTCAGGGATTCCCTATTGAAAAACTTAGGGGTAAAAGAAAAATATCAATTGTGTACCAACCGCCAACTCAAGGACAAACGGAGGGCACCAACCAAGTGCTGGAAGGATCCCTCTGAAACTTTGTCAATTATAATCAAACATACTGGTACCAGTTGTTACCACTAGCCGAGCATGCCTACCACAATAGAGTAACCAATGCTCATAGCATGTCACCATTCTACGACAATTATATATTCTATCCACAAACAGAATGGATGAAGGAACGCAAAGCCCAAAGGCCAGGTGCCCAGCTCTATGCACACTGGATGCAAACAATACCCCAACAGGCCACAAAAGCCTTGGAACAAACACAGGAAAATATGAGCAAATATTACAACCGAAAGGCTAATCAGCATCCTGACATCAAGGTCTGGGACCTAGTCATGTTAAATGCAAAAAACATATGCACCAAGCGACCCTTTAACAAGCTTAGCCTAAAGCTGTATGGACCGTTTAAGGTATTGGAGAAAAGGGTAGAGTGTGCCTACAAACTAGAAATATCACCAAGATGGAAGATTCATCCAATATTTCATGAATCATTGTTGGGCCCCTATCAGACATCAAATCAACCAGCAATGGAACAACCTTCCTGCGAGTCGGAGGAAATCCATTCAGATTTTGAATGGGAAATCGAAAAAATCATGAACAGTGAAATATTCTCTTATACCCAATAACCTTGAGGTCGGAACTGACAAATGTGTGAGTTAAGTTATTTCATCAAGTGGACTGGTTGTTCCGAAGATGAAAATACATAGGAACCACCAGAACCTAGAGCATGCACAGGAATTGGTGGAGGTATTTCATAGGGAGTATCCGGATATGCTAAAGCAGGCAGATGTTGATAGACTTGAAAAAGGTTCTCCTAATGTGACCAAGCAAACGGGTTAAGTTTTATACCTTACCAAGAGGCGTTCTTGAGGGGACTAGTTAAATTTCAGAATTGTTTAAGTTTGGGGTTTTATTTTTATTTTTTAATTTTTGTTTTTATTGTTAGTTTGATGGGTTGCCAAAAGAAAGTGTAACTTTGAAAAGGGATTCGGTACAAAGCACACAGAGCAGGGAGCTCGTGTTAGGCAAAAACAACGCGCAAGAAGTTAGATAACTTTTCAAGAGAAACTGCATGAATCCGAACCTCTATAGGGAATTACTCACCTGAGGCCACGGCGTTCGCCCTGGGAGTTGACACTACCACCTTGTTCAGTTTCTCATTTACTATGAAAACCGCGTAATTGGAACACTTCTTGAAACCCCGTATACGTCGCCGCCGTAGTGGTCTAAGGGTATTAGGGCATGTGGTCAGTCTTAAGGTCACTTGTTCACCTAACTGGTAGCGCCGGGTTTCTGGTTGAATTCGACATTTTCTATAAATCGAATTTACATCTGCAAAATGTCCTGCAAGTGATAATAACGCCCCGACCTAGGGATATTTGGCCGACTTCAAGAAGAGGATTCTGTCTTGGAATAGCAGGTAGAATGCAAGAAATCAGGCATTCGGATAAAGAGTTATGAGCGATATTATCCTATGACCCTATCGGAATACAGAGGTCGCCGATGCATGTCAACATGAGCATTGATCAACTCATATAAGGATCAAGGTCTATGGATCGTCTGACTCCTATTAGAAGATAGGGGACTATCATTCGACCAAATGGGCCAGGTGACCGAAGACCAAAAGTGTGAGACTCAAATCTCAGGGTCAAAGAGGGTTGGCACATGTGAACCAAAGTGTAAAGATGATAGGAGTTGTAAAGCCGTGAGATCAAGGTCGCAGGGTTAAAATACCTCGGCGGTCCGCAGAATTAAATAGGGCATCAGGCAACGGAGAAGAGATCTTATCAATTGTATAAGTTTTTACTCAAAGATCTTTACCTACAAGCCTTCCTACACAATATCCATTTTACGAAGGAAGATTTATGCAGAGTCCGATTCGGATGCCCTTAGAATTAACTACCCTTACAATTATCCCTTTTGGATGGTGGCATACAGAATATCCCATAAGGCACATTGAGGATGCACAAAATGGATATTGAAAGATGAAAAATGTCAGAGTCATGTTAATGATGAAGGCATAGACCTGACATTTGAATGGGACGAGACCATGGCCTACGACCTAGAAGCACGATATATTAAAAGTGTCGGAATAGCATTCACTCCCCAGGCAACGAAGATCCAGCAAATACCTTAGGAATACGATGAATTCGAGAGGGTTTTTCCACCAGAAACAGCAGAGAAACTAGGGTGAAGAAGTACTTTTGACCACGCCATTGACTTGATACCAGGCGCAGTACCTCCTTGGGGCCCCATATATCCTATGTCAGCCCACCAGCTAGATTTGCTTTGTAAATACCTGGAAAAAATGCAGGATCAAGGTAAAATTGTGGAGAGCAAATCTCCTGCTGGGGCTACAATTTTATTTATCCCTAAACCTGATAGTTCAAAGAGGCTATGTGTGTATTACCAACAGTTAAATAACCTAACGGTAGCCAACAAATATCTGTTACCCCGATTGAGCAAGCTTCGCAACCATGGGGCTGGAGCCCTAATATTCTCTAAGCTCGACTTAAAAGATTAGTATCACCTCCTAAGAATAAAGGAAGAGGATGAGTGGAAAAGAGCATTCCGGACCTGATATGGCTACTTTGAATATAAAGTAATGCCATTCGGGCTAGTTAATGCACCGGCCACATAACAGGTCAGGATGATTAAAGTTTTCCGTGAATTTTAGATCATGGAGTTGTAGTATACCTGGAGGATATCCAGATTTACTCCAAAACAGAGAGAGAAAACTTCAACCTAGTCAAGAAGGGTCTATCTCGCTTGGAAGAATATAATCTACAGGTATCAACCACCAAGTCGGTTTTACACCTGAAAACAGAGGAGTTTTTGGGTTATATTGTGGCAATTGATAGAGTCACCATGAGTGAAAGAAAGGTTGAAAGCATTAAGAATTGGAAGGCAACAAGGTCTGTAAAAGAGTTGCAAATAATCATGGGTTTAACAATTTTTACAGAAGTTTCAGTGAGGATTTCGCCATAATCTGCAAACGGATTACAAAAAACGTTGAAGGGTGACCCCGGAAAATTTAGCTTAGAGACGTAACAAGATTGGGCATTTGAAGAAGTAGAGTAAAGATTCATCTCCTCCCCTATACTCTGCCATTTCTACCCTGACAGAGAAACAATTGTGGAAAGTGATTCAAGTGATTTTCCTCTAGGATGCGGACTCTCACAGTTTAAAGACAAAAAGCTACATCCGGTAGTCTTCCGCTCAGGGAAGCTAAGCACAGTAGAGCGAAATTATGAGATCCAGGATAAACTATTGGCGATTCTTGAAGAATTGAAATAATAGAAACAGTACTTAGTTGGAAAAGAAAAACCAGTAACTGTTTAAACTGATCATCAGAATCTACAGAATTTCCTTACTACTAACGTATGGAATCCGCAGCAGATACGACAGGCTCAACAACTGGCGATATCCAATTTTAAAATTGTCTATCAACCAGGAAAACAAGGAGGCAAGCCAAATGCATTGAGACGATGGCGGATGTACCAACCGGAGGATGGAGCTCCGCATAGCAAACACTCAATCCTCAATCCTTCTCACTTCCAAATCACACTGGTGCAGTTAAACTAACCAGAAAGTGAGGAAAGAATAATTGGCTGCGAGTGTATAGGTTCCTTACGAATAAAATTGCCAACTCCAAAAGCACGAATGCCTACGAAAGAGTTACAACTAGCAGCTGAATACGACCTGTAAGCACTAGAGGACTATATAATTCCAGCCAAAGGACAAAGGTTGGTAGACACTCGAATATCTGTTGGATTGCTATAGGGAACATAAGGACGGTTGGCACCACGTAGTGGAATGGCCGCCAAATTTGGGATCAGCATTGGTGGAGGAGTAATCGAGGCTGATTACAATGGAGAAGTCAAGCTTATCTTAATCTACCATGGAAATCAATTGCCAGGTTCGCAAAGGGAATGAATGGCACAAATGATCATTGTGAAAATACATATAGTTGAGGCGATAGAAGTCGACGGACTACTAGAAACTGCAAGGGGCAAAGGCAAATTTGGAAGTATGGGTGTATCATTCAGACGATCAACTGCAACAAAGACCCAGGTAGTGGTCACACACTTACAAGTAGACCAGGCCGAAAAATGCGTTTCTTGATGCAATAGACCATCAAGCAATGCAGACAAAGGGATACTCCTAATGTCTAATGCTATTATGTCCAAGGTCGATATTATGAAATATGACCTGACATTAATATGAACCATCAAACAGGCAGGCCAGAACGATCAAGACTCGCAGGAATGGAAGCAAGAATTGGAAAGATTAACCAAAGAGGGCAAACCATTACCAAGTCACTGGGCTGTAACTAAAGAACTGATCTACTATAAGAATCGCTTATACATTCCAGAAAATGAACAGATACAGCCAACTATAGTCAAAGGTTTCCATGACTCTAAGGTAGCTGGACACTTTGGACAGAGAAAGACTATGGAAATTGTGACCAGGGACCTTTACTGGAGAGGGCTGACAGCGTGAATAAATGACTACCTACGGTCATGCGATGAATGAAAATATAATAAATCCCCTAGACAAGCACAGTATGGTCTGCTGCAGCCTCTAGAAGTTCCCTTCGCAGTCTGGTCATCCATAGACCGAATTCATCATACAACTACCAGAATCACATAGAGGAACACAATTATGGTAGTCGTGGATTGATTTACAAAGATGGCCAACTTTATAGCTCTGGAAAGTAATGCAACTGCCAAAGAGGTTGCAAACGTATTCTTGAGGGACATCAGGAATCTACATGGAGTTCCAGCGGAAATTATCTCAGACATCAATGCAAAGTTCTTAGGACAATTCTGGGAATCCCTATGCAAAACCTTAGGGATAAAACGAAAGATGCCAACTGTGTACCTCCCGTAAACTGATGGACAAACGGAGAGGACCAACCAAGTGCTGGAAGAATCTCTCTGAAACTTTGTCAATTATTATCAAACGGACTGGTACCAGTTGTTAACACTAGCCAAGCATGCCTACAACAATTCAGTAACGAATACTCATGGCATGTTACCATTCTACGCCAACTATGGATTCCATCCACAAACACAATGAATGCAGGAACGTAAAGCCCCAAATCCATGCACCCAGGCCTATGCACACTGGTTGTAAACAATATACCAACAGGCCATAGAAGCCTTGGAACAAACACGGGAAAATATGAGCAAATATTACACCCGCAAGGCTAGGCAGCAACCAGACATCAAGGTCGGGAACCTGTCATGTTAAATGCAAAAAACATACAGTCCAAACGACTCTCGAAGAAGCTTAGCCTAAATCCGGGTGGACTGTTTCAAGTATTAGAAAAAACAGGAGAGTGTGCTTACTAACTTAAAACATCACCCACATGGATGATCCCTCCGATATTTCATGTATCATTGTTGGTAGCCTAACGGACATTCAATCTACCAGCAAGGGAACAACCTCCCTGCGAGTCTAAGGAAATCGATTCATATTTTGAATTGGAAATTGAAAGAATCCTGTAGAGTGAAATAATCTCTTATACGCGGCGGGTTGGAGGGGGTAACTAACAAATGTGTGTGTTAAGCTATTTTGTGAAGTGGACTGTTTGTTCTGAGGATGAAAATACTTGGGAACCAGCAGACCACTTAGAGCATGCACAGGAATTGGTGGACGCATTTCATCGGGAAAATCCGCATATGCCAAAGCAGGCTGATGTTGAATAACTCTGATAAGGTTTTCCCAATATAACCAAGCAAACGGGTTAGATTTTTTACCCTACCAAGTCGAGTTCAAGAGGGAACCAGTTAAATTTCAGAATTGTTTAAGTTTGGGCTTTATTTTTATTTTTATATTTTTTATATTTTTTATATTTTTATATTTTTATTTTGTTTCTTTATTTTTATTTTTTTATTTTTATTTTTTTAATTTTATTTTTTTAATTTTATTTTTTTAATTTTATTTGTTACCAAAAGAGAGGGTAACTTTTGAAAAGTGATTTGGAACAAACCGCTCTGAGGAGGGTGCTCTTGTTAGGCACAAACGACTCACAACAGGATTTCATGACTTTTAAGGAGGAACTGCATGAGTCTTAACCTCTATAGGCAATTACTGCCCTGTAGCCCCGGCGTTCTTCATGGGAGTCGACACTGGCACTTTGTGCAGTTGCACGTTTACTAAGAAAAACAAGTAATTGGAACATACCTTGTAACTCCGTATACGTCATCGCCATTGCTCCGACCGGATGCTGTCCGCATTGTATATGAGAGGACCTCTCTGGCTACGTCTGTGAAGTGGAACGAAGCGATTCTGTAATGAATTCGCAGAGTTACACCCCGTTGCATTTAAGAAAGCCCGGGTAGTCCTAGATGGGTATGAATGCACAATTGAAGTAGGCTACTCACACACACCGAGAGTACGCTGACGCACCCATGATGTCTATATGGTCAATGAAGTTATCAGAAAAAGGTAATAAGGAGAGGCAGAGAAGAAAAGAAGATATTAGCCCGTTCATGAACACTAGTCTTCCTGAAAGCCAGCTCCAGAGCTGGATAAGCCGGCATGAAGCAGTCTTTGCCAACATCCAAGCTGGCCCCTTGAAGTTCTAAGAAGTCATTGGTAGATTCCAAACTGGGCAGCCATATCTTAACAGCCGAAAGAGTGATGATAACTTAGACCAAGTGGGTCCACACCCTCAGACAAGTCGGGATCTCTGATCATACCGTCAGCTGTGCAGGGGATGAGAAAGTTTCAGGGTCAAAGAGGGTTCGCTCACAGAATAAGAGACGAAGGTAGAGGAGAAAATTCCTGTTTATATGTAAAACCAGTTGTAGGCCGTACCAATCAGACTCGGGATAAAATATCGAAGTGCCTCCCGTACTTTAGCCATCATCAAGGAATGCAGAAGAGATCTTATCAATATCATACATTTACTTGAAAAATCTTTGCTGCTCAATCAAATGAGCTTTCCTACAAAAGTCTCTGTCTACGGAATTAAGATTTAAGCCTAGTTGGCTTTGTGTGTCCTTATAATCGGCTCCCTCTAACAGGATTACCCCATATGATCTTTTATTGGTCTGGGTTGGGTTGTGCACAATATTCGTAAGACTGGGGTGGGTTAGGTCGACCCTATATTCAACCCTGGTTAACATATTGAAAGGTTTGAAATATCCTTCTAGGCAGCCTGACACCTCTGAGGGTTCATAGCCTTTCACCTAACTAGTGTAATCACTGATGCTTCTTTGCTCTGAAGGCTTCTTCACCAGTGGCTTAGAAGTTGTTAAGAACTGACGGAATAGGTAATGACTGTTCTAGTCTGTAACGGTTTGACAAGGGGAAACAGTTCTGGCTAATTTGACACTGTTTACTCTCAACGGTTACCCTTTCTAAACAGTCACCTTTTGGTTGGTATAGGGAAACCCTTTTACACAGAACTACTATTTTTGCAAACATTTAGTGCAAATCCAACATCTCTTCCACATAACCCATTACTCAAACCCTTCCAGCAACCTCCCTGAATTGGCAATTGCCAGCTTTGGAAAATGGAGGTCACCCTCCAGGCTATTTCTGAAGCTCTCCCTCTGGGCCTGTACTTGGTTTCTCTCACGCTGGTTTTGAAACTCTCTCTTTCATGGTTCTTTCAGTGATCTACTTATCAGCTGTTTAGCAGCACATTCTCCTGGCCTTTCACTGGCAGGCGCATTCCCTTCCAGCTATTTCTGAAGCTCTCTCTCTGAGCCCCTGGGCTGCTTTCCCTCTTAGTTGTTTGGCAGCTCTCTCTTAGTACTCTTTGGGTGCTCTACCTCTCTCATGTTTGTGAGCTCATCCTGCAAGCCCTTAAGGTACTTTTCCTCTGAGCTATTTCTGAAGCTCATCCTCTAGGCTCCTTGGCTTCATCCCCTCTCCACAGTTTTGTGGCTCTCTCTCTCCCCCTCTGGGCTGTTTGGCTGGTCTTCTTCATTGTTAATTCTGAAGCTCCAACTTTGAGCATCTGGTTGCTTTCCCTCTTGGCAGTTTGGCAGAACTCTCTTTCAGCTATTGCTCAAGCACTGGTCTACTCCATTTGGCTACTCTCCCTAACCAATGTTTGGCTGCTCTCCCTGCCTGCCCTTTTGGTGCTCTCCCTCACGGCCATTTCTGAAACTTCCTCTCTGAACTCCTTGGCTGCTTTCCCTCACTGCAGTTTATCATGGCTCTCTCCACACTCTTTCTGTGTTCTCCCTCCTAGCTGTTTGACATCTCTCACTCTCAGAGCTTCATAAGCTCTCCCTAGGAACTGGTTTCGAGACTCCCCCCACCAGCTGTTTGGTAGCTCTCCCTACCTACTATATCTCAAGCTCACCTTCCAGGCACATTTTCTGCAGTCTCACCTGGCTGTTTGGCATCTGTTACTCACAGAGCTTCATATGCTCTTCTTAGGAGCTGGTTCTGAGACTCCTCCTTCCACTTGTTTAGTAGCTCTCCCTCTCTACTATTTCTCAAGTTCACCTTCCAGGCACTTTTTCTGCGGTCATACGTGGCTGTTTGGTAGCACTCTGCTGAGCGTGGCATTGAGTATCTTAACACTTTTCGACCTGAACTGCTACTTGCACAATCTCTTTGGTTCTGGCTTTGTGGGCGCCTATCTCACCTATTCCATCCGCTATCAGAAGCTCATACTATTTAGCCAATTCATCACTCCTCCTGTCCTACTCTGATCCAGATTTTGACTCACCTATACCGAGGTATTAGAGAAGTACACCATGGATAAAGTCCTTCCTGGTTTTGCCTGCCAGAATAATTGAACTTTAGTCTGTTCTTCTGTTAGGCACAAGGGTACAGGGTACTAGAATCCTGCAAGGAATCCATACGAAAATTGGGCTGTGATACTTCTCATACCCCTCCGGCCCCCTTGTTGGGCCCGCATGTCACCAGCGGCGCCTTAGGTTTAAAGTATCCCCTCACCAAAAAACCAGGATTTGGTGCCCCTCTTGTTATATCATATACGTCATCGCCGTCCGTCCGACCGGATGCTGTACTCAGCGTATAAGATGAGGGAGACTTGGACAGCCCAATGCAACAAGAATCAAGTGCATAGGGTCCATGTCCGCTGAGTTATGGCTCATACCGTACAGCCTTGGCTGGAATGGAGGCAGGTGACAGGACGCTCTGCGCAAATATGTGAATATAATGAGTGGGCTCCAGGAGAAATTTGAGAACCTAATCACACCCTGAAAAGATGCCTATCTTGGTCGAAGGACCTATTGGAACAGGTTGATAAGGAGAGGCACAGTAATATGATACGGTAATAAACCGATCGTAAGTCTTAAGTCATCCATATATCCATTTGCAAGACACTAGGAAAGCAGGTAGTATCCAAATAGGTCACCAATCAAGTTGGCCACTTGGAGTTCTAAGAAACTATTGGTAAATTCCACAATGGACTATCTAAGTTTAGGTGGCAGAAAGAGTAATGACATCTCTGACTAAGAAATAGTTGACAGCATCACAAAATATAGGAGCTCTGACGTGTCGATCAGCTATGGGGGTAACAATATTGTTTAGGTCAAGCTGTCCTCGCACTTAGGATTGTAGAACAGAAACAGTTAGAAGTTTGTTAAATTATAGAAGTTAGAAGTAGTCCGCGAACACTCAGACCCGGGATATACATATCGCAGTGCCTCCCCAGCTCCAGATATCATCAAGCAACGGAGAAGAGATCTTATCAATATCATAAGTTGTACTCATTATCTTTACCTACGAGGCTTTATAGACAATATCCGTTTACGAAGCTAGATTTAAGCGTAGTCCGATTCGCTTGCCCTTAGAATCGACTACCCTTAACATCTTCCTATCTATCTTAGTCGTTCAAATCTCATCTAATGTCATTCAACAAACTACCACACCTATCCTTAAAAGATAATATGCTATTATCCACAATAGTCCTATCAAGTACTTATAGAATCATAGATGATAGCCTCAACTCTGGCTCTTCAACTCAGATTACCTCAGCTGGTAGTTATCAAGCTCTAATAGTCATTCATGATGAAATGGAGATTTCTTCCTCGCTTACCTCAATTTTACTGAAATCACCAAAGCCACCTGTGAGAGTCATTCTATGGTTACCAGAGGTAACTACAGTAGTACTCTGAGAGTTGGTACAGGTAATTTGAATAGGTAAGCGATTAGATAATGCGTTCAAGAAGGAAGTATATAATGTCATTGCAGATACTGTTCAGGTTGTAACTAGAAGCACAATGCCTCTAATAGGGACAAGTGTCAGGGACCGCTGGAGAGCTTCAGCAGAAAATAGAAACTTTGAATCAGGTTGAACGAGATCAGCAGCTTTACCTGTTATCCAGTCACTGGTACTATTGCAGCAGTAGATAAGGTCTGGGAAATAGAAATACAAAGGGAGCCAGTGATATATGAATTTGGTGATCAGCTGATGGGGAATACAACAGAATTGACCGCAATATTTGATAGTATTCATCTTGTCAGATGGAACACTATCTATCCCTATACTAACTAATCTCAAGGAAACAATGTTGACACACATACTCTAAACAATAAGCTCCCAATTGATTCTGAACATAATTCCAGCAGTTTTCACTCAAACGTTGGCAAGTGAATAAATATTAATAAAGTCACTCAAGCAGCACCTCTAGGATGTGTTCGACCTCTTTCTGAAACACCAGCAACCCGTCTTGTCCTTGCAGTGACAAAAATAATCGATACACCTATAGTGTTTCCAAAGATTACCTTTATTGTCAATCAGGCAGTTACCAAACTTCCTGAAAATTATAAAGGAAAGCTGTGCTAGTCAACTTTGGATAATCTAATCTGAAATGAACTGTTTGAAAATTCTGGCAAGGCAAATATGTTCTTATCATTAGATGGTGGTAGAAATGAATAAATGTGACTAAAACGTCAAATAACTAGCCATTTGGTATAAGTATTATATACTCTATAGTTTGCTTAATTGTTACTCTCATGGTTTACATACTCAATCCATATCGTTGTTGCTCTTCTATACTGTTCAACAACCCTCTCCCTCATCTGTGCCGCTTATGAATATAAGCTATGCCGTTAATAGTATTCTCCCTTATCATGCTCTCCTATTATCTCATTATTCTCCTACTCTGCCTCACTTTTAACATATAATTGATCATTCTCAGTATTTGCAAGATGGTAGATGAAGTTATGCAATGCATATAGACCTAGTATAAGCTTGCCTTGAATATCCAAACTTTATTTTGGGGCAGTATTGAGCATTTAAAAATGACGACATTGGTCTCCAAATATTCACGCTATCATGTTGGGTAACTAGACATGTCGGATGTTGGGAAAATCCTCTTATATCTGACGACATTGCTGGAACTCGCCAGCTGTAACAGGCGCTAGCCTGTGTGAAATGTTATACAATAGAGCCTAAGCGGTAGCCTGCTATCCCTTTGGTGTCTAAGGGAGATCTGCTGAGAGGCGAAGAGAAGGGGAGTACAATACAATGGTTTATAGAACGAAGGGGATCCATAGGATCGGCGTTCAATCAAGTGTATTCACTGTCTAGGCATCTGTCTGAAGTCTGATGTCTCCTGCTAGCCAGGAGACCACTCATAATATACATGAAATCTTTCCTGCAAGAGCTGAGGCTATGGAAATCCGCAGCCACTGTCATTACCGGTAAGTGTACAGTTACCAGAATACTGTGGCCCTGCCGAAGTCCTGGAAAGCCTGGGGATTTCCCACAATACTGCCTCTATCCTACAGCCACTATACATGACCTGTTCCTTCGCTTGGAACTCCTAGGGCACAATCTTGCCGATCCTGCAAAGCATACAGTAATCAGGGCGCCAGAATCCAGAGATTCCGGTAGGGAAATTAAATACAAAAGAAATCAAATCAAATGAATGTAATCGGACAAAGGAAAGGCTAACGAGAGTGGCAATAGAGGTACCGGAACATGTACACATGTTACACCAGCTGAGATGGATGGTATCGAAGAGTGTGATCTGGTGTGAGAAAACCTTTTCGTAATCTACTACCATAATCTGCAAGATATACTGCATCTTGCTCTCCTGGAAAACCTTTGAGTTCTGCCTTTGCTAATACTCATGAATCATTTGCTAAGCCTTCCCATCCTGGACAGACATAGAAGAAGCACATCTCAAGAGTGCAACCACCTAGGACATTTTGAGTAATTACACTATTGCAAATTCTATAGACAGCCTGTTGAGTGCCTAGAACATAGGGAAAAATATGTATGCTATTGCTTGCGCCACGAACATCACAAAAGTAGTATACCTTTCCCTAGGCTGCGTGAATACAGTCAGGGATATTATTTGGTGGGGCACTGACAAATATGTCCTAAAGTGGTACTAAGGCCCATAATACTTCGTGAAAGTGCCTAGCAAAAATTGATTTTTTATTAGTAAAATTATAATAACTCTAGGTTCTGTAAAATTGCTTAGAAATGGTTTTACAACTATGTTTCCATTGTTCCTGTACCTATCTATTTCTAGCTCCTTGGCCAACCGTCTATAAAATTATAACCAGTTGCTCTTCTACAGATATATGACCTGTTGATGAAGAAATCCGTATTCAATGAACTAGTTACAAAGATCTAACCAGGTTGTAATAGGCATAGGCAGGAGTTCAACAATACAGTAAGGAAGGGCTCTGAAGATCTCAGCTATATACCCCCTGTTCAGAACGGCTTGTGGACTATAAGGCCTAGTTTGAAAGAAATAGAGAGTAGCACTTTATGGTTCTAATTGCAATTTAAATGCGTCTGCCAACTATGACAGTATTTATCATATTGGTAGTCTCATTTGTTGCCCTTGAAATGTGATGAATAATGAATTCGTCTCTAACTTGAATAACTTAATGGTCACATTAGGTATTATTTTTTTAAAAAAACAATGTTATTGGAATATTATATCTTTCATTTAATAATTTAATAAGGGAAGTGTTTTGTCGCGGCCATTATCTACAGTCCGTTTTGGATAGCCATATTGAAATAGAAAGAGAGCTTGTTTTGGAGTTGCCAAACAGCCGTTCCATTCACATTATTTTGGAACAGAAGGGAACACAAAGGAACATAAGAAAATGGTATTATCTATTGCAAAACGCATCAGAACTGTTGGTGCCAAACAGGCTCTTAAGCAATACAACTTAGCCCTTGCTTTTGATAGCTTCCACTACCACAATTCTCTCAAAAGCAATTTCTATATTAATAGCCTATGTTATATTCTCTTATCTCAGTTGCACAGTCTTGCATTTTCTCACTTTCAGCTTTCCATCTATTATGATATGATGTAGTTCTTAAGGTACTAATACTAGTTAATCAAGCTTTTTCATTAGTTTGCAAATCACTCATGGCACATCACTGAAAACACTGGTAATAACACAAACTTACCACTAATTCTATGGTGCTCTGATATCCGTTTTACCTAATGTTGAGTTTACTAAGTTCATGATAGGCAAATTAAATTAAAAATCCTTACAGACAATACATGTACCTACTTGAACGAAAATCTGAAATACTACTAACATATGATGATGTTATTAGGCACAATCGACTCCCAAGAGGATTATATGACTTTTCAGGAGGGACTACACGAATGTGGACCTCTACAGGGAATTACCCACCTGTGTCCCTGGCGTTCGCCCTGGGAGTTGACACTGGCACCTTGTGCAGTTGCTCGTTTACTAAGAAAAACGAGAAGTTGAAACACTACTTGTAACCCCATATACGTCGTCGCTGTCTGTATGACCGGATTCTGTGCACTGGGTGATTAAGAGGGCCTCTCTGGCTACGCCTGGGAAGTGGAACGAAGCGATTCCGTTAAGAGCTTGCAGAGTTACACCCAGTTGAAGTTATGAGAGCCTGGGTAGTCCTAGATGGTTACCAATGCGGGATTGAAGTAGGTTACTCCGATATACACTGAGAGTACGCTGACGCCCCCAGGAAGCCTATAAGGTCAATAAACCTAACGGAACGAGTTGATAAGGAGCAGCAGTGAAGACGAGAAGGTATTGGCCCGATCGTAAACACTAGTCATCCTGAAAGCCAGCTGCAGAGCAGAATAAGATGGCATGAAGGAGATACGGCCAACAACCAAGCTGGCCCCTTGGTGTTCTTAGAAGTTATTGGTCCCTTCCAAACTGGACGACCATATCTTAAACCGCAGAAAGAAGTGTGACAACTCAGACTAAGTGGGTCCACACCCGCAGAAATGTCGGGAGCTCTGATCATACCATTAGCTGGGTGGGGGAAGAGAAAGGTTTCAGGGTCAAAGCGGGTTCGCTCTCGGATTAAGTGACGAAGGTTGTGAACAAAATACCAGTTTATATGTAAACCAGTGGTAATCCGCGAACACTCAGAGGCGGGATATGAATATCAAAGTGCCTCCTGAGCTTTAACCATCATCCAGTAACGTAGAAGAGATCTTCTCAATATCATAAGTTTTACTCAAAATCTCTACCTACGTGCCTTCCTAGACAATCTCCGTTTACGAAGAAAGATTTAAGCCTAGTTCGATTAGCTTGCCCTTAGAATCGATTACCATTAATAGTATATTGATATTTCTTCTTGTTACCAATGCTCACTACATGACATTTGGACATCTCCAAGTCATGACTCTGGAATAACACAGGCTCATAGCTGATTCCACCCTCCTCGACGATCTTCTGCTCGTACCTCGCCCCTTAAATTACATCTCCCGTTTCGAAGAACAACTTGAAAACTCACTTCCTGAGATTCAATTCTATATACCTGAGGAACCATCCTGGTTCACTGATCCTCTACTCGTCCCTACCGAAAAAGATTTCCCAAAAATCTACCAACATTTTTACGGACCCACCTTCCTGTACAAACTGTTAGTTGACTTGGACACAGAAGAAGAAGGAACCTCCAGTTCTTTCAGTAACATCAATTCCTCGTTCGCAACCTCTACTTGGGGATTGGGAAGACATCCCAACTCACATTAAAAACAATGTCCTCACAACAATTAAACGTCAATAAGGAGAAGGCAATGTCCCACATAGAAAATTGTCGCTGGTAGGAAGCGATCATGCACCTGGTCGCTCCAGGTTACCTTTGGCACTCCACCACCTTTCACAGCCAAGTTGAGTCAGAAAGTCGGCCCCTGGAACTCGATCAAGCACTCCCCGTCCTCCCGATGCCAGAAATCCAGCTATAGAAAGATTAGTAAAACGCATAGGCTAGGCAATGAGCTGCTTTAACCGTACACTCCTGGAATCGGTTTATATGCAACATCTGGCCTACCATGAACTATCTAGTCAAGCTCAGGATCAGGCAAACCAACTCCAGCACCACGCCCACCGCATAACCCATGGGGAACAGATTATTGGCGAAGAGCAGAAACAAGTCAATTCAGGAATTGAAATATTAGCAAAAGAAACCACCACACTTCTAGATGCAACTACGAAACGGTTGGAAGTGAAGTTACAGGTGCAGGAAGAAAGGGCTACACACCAAGAGGCGGTAAGTACCCAGCTTGATGGTAACAATAGGGTAACAGGACAGGAGTCGCTGGATCGAGACCCCCAGCTAGAACAGGCGTTGGCAAGTCACAAAGTAGAACTCCTATAATGACAAGTGGCCGCACAAAAAGAACATGAGCGGACAAGTGAGGAATTACGAGGACGGCACCAGCGCCTTGCACAAGCACGGTCGGAAAGGGAAGCCTATGTAGTCAGGCAGAATGCCGCATATGAACCACTTAACTGAATGTTGATATGGATGAATAAGACTCTAATGCAACTACAAGTTGCACGAAACACCCTTAGTGTATGGGAAAGAGTGGCACCACAGCCTGTAGAAAACCCCGGGTTAGAAAAACTGACCACGGCTGATGGAAATGAGGAATTTCGCATTATTCCTACCAGGGATAAAGGATAGGGAGTAGATCGTGGAGATGGAAATGGAAGTGGTGGAAAAAGCCCAACGCAACCTCCACCAGCATATGCTGCTAACCCTGGAGACGATGAGCCCGATTCAGAAGACTGAGATGGCACCTCCAAAAAAGGTGGGGAACCATCGCGGAGACCCTTGACAAGACGAAAGTTTGAATCCGAGTGAGCTGCTTGGGTCAACCGACCAGGGCAGGCATTGTCAAGGACCAACCGCCGGCAAGCGTATCCACCATTCAAATGAGAATTTAAGCCTACTCAGGATGTGCGAGCATGGTTATTAAATTGCGAGGACTACTTTGGGAGAAACCCATGGCATTGGTAAAACGATGAAGAACACATCAAGTATGCATTAGGAAGAATGGAACGAACTGAGGTAGCCCCGTTCTTGATAACTTATAGGAAGAAAATGACAGCGGATCTCGGATTCCCAAAACATGAGGGTTATGATTTCTGGATCACTTTCCTAGCTGAAGTTACAGAACAATTTTCAGTACTGCATAAGGCACAAAAAGCCTTAGCCGAGATGGACAAGGTCCGATATACAGGGGATATGGAGAAGTAACTCCTCACCATGGAAAACCACAACATCGAGGTAGAAGTATCTGGTATCGCTTGGAGAACTACACTTCCGCGGCAACTTCCTATTGAAGCCAAGCTTACGCTATCACAAGAGAATCATGACTTGGATAGCGAATGGATAAAGGCAGTCCGAACGGTTACCAACGCACAAGAATCACTCAAAGAACAACAAGGGCTATTCTTAAAAAATGACAGTGGGAAAAGTGACTCCCTCAAAAGAAAACGGGAGGATGAATCAACATCTAGCAAGACCACTGCTGGAAATAAAAAATTGAAAAACCTATACCACGGCTGAAAAAGCTGACTACAAATTGAAAAAATCAAGCAGAAAACGGGAAGAAATCCCACGCGGAGGGAAAGGTTGAGCACACAAACTGGGTTAATGCTCAAAAAAGGAATCCTGAAGGACAAAATTGAAGAGCGAAAGAAAGCTAACCAATGCACCTGTTGCATGTAGGCCATCTATACTTGGAAGTTCAGCAGAAAAAAGGCCCTAGTATCGGTTGTAGGGCAGAAAAAGGGAAATTTCAAACCCCAATATCGACGACCCCAGATAACAAAGGGGCAACAAGAACCTATGACCAGGGTTAACCAAGTCAACCAGCCCATGTATTGGGAACTGGATGACATGGATGAGAATGTTAAGGGTAGCTGATTCTAAGGGCAAGCGAATCGAACTAGGCTTAAATCATTCTTCGTAAAAGGAGATTTTCTAGGAAGACTCATAGATAAAGATTTTTGAGTAAAACTTATGACATTGATAAGATCTCTTCTCCGTTACTGGATGATGGTTAAAGCGCAGGATTTTGTTTTTTTGATTATCTCATATATTCACTGTTAACGTACAGGAACCTACATGTAGTGCTAGCTATGGCATAAACGAAACGTTAATTCCAAACGTGCAAAACCAAAGAAATAACTGCACCAGTTCACCCATAGTGATGACCATACCGTCACCGCGCCCAAATATGGCGACTAATTCAAAAAGTATAGAATGAAATGATATCAAAAGAAATCATAACCGAAAGGAAAGATAAAGCAGGAAAGACAAACCGCACAGTCTGAGTCATAGTCAAAGGAGGAGGAGGAGGAGGCAGCAATGGAAACAAGCGCTGGCATGGTGGGTGGGAAGTTCGTGCGAGTAACGGGGATGTATGAGGCAAGACCGAGGATCATGTCCAGGTCGGCCCAGAGTGGGGAGCCATGGTCCATCGAAGACAGCTTCGGAAGGTAAAGCTGGCGTTCACGGTAGTTAGATGGGCAGTGGAGAATTGCATGCTCAAAGGTTTCATCCTCTGATTCGCAGGAAGGACAGGTGGGAGAGCGATCGGCATCGTTCCATGAGGGTTGTGCAACGAGATAGCTCTTTCCGGCACGCATTTGGTGAATTCGCCCAGCTGTAAAGCGGTCGAGGCCCATGAATGCATGTGGGCGTAGGGAGGGCTTGAACTGGTAGTAAGGAGGGGGTGGGGACAAGAGTGTCCAGTCAGTGAGGAGGTCCTTTCTGCACTCCTCGTTCATCAATTTGTAGGAGACAGCACCTGGGATCGGGGGAGGGGGGGCAAAGATAGTGCCCGGTTGGAGATGAGAGTTTATCTATGGGAGTTTGAAACCATCCGGTTCCATCTTGACCAAGAGGTAGCACATACCATCGATTGAGAGGTGAGAGCGGATGGCGGGTATCGGCCTTGGTTGGTTCCAACGTAGGGGGATATAATTGGCCTTAAGGCCACGAAGGAGGTGGCGGGTGGAGTTCCCTGCTCTAAAGTTGGAGAAGGATGGAAATGATGGAGGCAGTAGGGCTGCGGCTGGGTTGATCTCAGGAGGGGAGCAGGCTAGCCATAGGGCAGCCATCCTGCGTCGATGGGGGAGGAGCGAGTTTAGAGGAGGAAGGCAAGCCTCACATGGAAGGATGGATATAGGAGTCAATGAGAAGCAGTTGGTGACCCATCCTAGGACTTTGCTCCAGAACACCTCCATCTTCCCCATCATCGCAGCATTGGGTATGAGGAGGTCAGCTCCATAAGTGAGGATCGGTAGCAGCAGGCCCATGGCCAGTCTGCAGTTCAGGTAGGGGACTATAAATATGCCAGGAGGAGAGAGTTGCCTGATTAGACCGAAGGCCCCTTGGGCGAGGTCTAGACTTGTGAGGAAGTGGGTGGAGGTTTCCATCGAGGGTGAGAACCAGTATCCTAGCCACCGGACAATGGAAGAAGGGTGAAAAAGACTCCCATCGAGAGAGACAGGAGCTAGTGAGGGGGGAGAGCAGTGCCTGGGAGTTCGAAAGTGGATGAGTTCGGTTTTTAAAACGGAGAAGGAGACCCCAAGTGGGGAGGCCTTCTTGCCGAGGCCTTCTTGCCGAGGCGGGTGTAGTAGTGTTGAAGTAGCTGTGTGTTCCTCCGGTATGACCCAGACCCAACAGTGACAGTAAAATCATCAACATTGGAAAACATAATCCCCTTTGGGATAGACAGGTGCAGGGAGGATACATAAATTAAAAATAACAAAGGCGAGATAGGAGAGCCCTGGGGGGTGGCCACTTGAACAGGTAAAATAATATTAGGAGAGCCTTGGAAAATCAATCAGCAAATGCTGTCAGTCAAAAAGGAACGAACCCAAGAAACCATATAAGGAGATACGCCTTCGGTGCGAAGTAGGGAAGATAAAGAAGTAGAGGAAATATTATCAAAGCCTCCCTTGATATCAAGGAAGAGGGTAGAGTTCCTGAGGCCTGCACGTTGCAGTAGGGGGACTTCGTGTGTGAGGGCAGCACATGTGTCAATGGGGCTGAGGCCGGGAAGCGAGCCGCATTGGTTAGGGTGGATGAGGCCAACAGTGCGGGCCATTAGCGAGAGGCGGGTTGCCATTATCCTTTCCATAAGTTTAGAAGTAGTTTCTAGAAGAATCAAAGGACCCGAAAGGAGGAGGGGGAGTTGTAATCAGCATTGCCAGGCTTTGACAGGATAATGCCATTAGCTTTTTTAAGGGAGGAGGGGTAGAACCCATAGGTCAGTAGTGGACTTACGAGGGAGGTGAGGAAGGTGGGGTTGATATTGTTGATCCTCTTCAATATACCAGAGGGGTTCAGGTCGGGCCCAGGGGCTCAGGTGTTGGAGGATTTGTAAAGGGCAAAGGAGACTTCCTGTTTCTGAAGTGGCAGGAAGTCCGCGAATGGTCGAAGGATGGATGGCGAGTGTTGGGGGTCTTTTGGTGGAAATAAATGATGCAGGAGGGAGGTGTTGACTTCGATGGGTGTTGTGGCATTGGGAAAGGAGGGGAACCGGTCTGGAGGACGCCTGCTTGCGATGCTAGGGGCTGCCCACACCGATTTGGAGTCCAAGGAGGCAAGGAAGGAGTTCCAGTGTGATGCCTTAGCCTTTTTAATGGCCTTGAAATACGTGAGGCGGGAGGCACGGGCGCTGTCGGAGAGGGTGGTGGAGGGGGACATGTGTGATATTCTTGCCTCTCTGTTGAAAGCTTGGTGCAGCTGTGATAGCTCAGCTATCCACCATGGCTTTGACCTGAAGTAAGGACGTTTTTTTGGTGGGGGTTGGGCAAGGAGGGAGGTGATGGTATGCAGGTGTCGATTGAACCAAGCATTAAGTGAGGTTGAGGTAGGGAGCGGGGGAGGAGGTGGGACTGCTAGATCCTGATGAGAGGGGAGAGTGTGTGCCAATCTGTTTTGGTCCAGTTAGGAGTGGGGTCAGGCTGTCGTAGGAAAGGGGTGGAAAAGGTTATTGAGATTGGGACATGGTCAGTACCAGTCAGTGGGAGAGTGACACCCCATGAGCTAACAAAGGGAGCAAGGGAGGGATTTCCGAAGGGAAGGTCTAAGACTCCAGGTCTGGATGTGCCATCGAAGGGGAACCTAGTAAATACACCCGGTGTGTTTAAAAGTGAGTAGCCTAGCTCAGAGGCCAGGTCAAAGTATGGGGAAGAAAGGTTAAATTCAGTATCAGCAAGGACCCTTAGAGGGTCGGAAAGAGTATGATTGAGGTTCAGATCACCAACTAGTAGGGTGGGGAAGGTGTGTTCCCTGAATATGGAAGGTGGTTTGATTGTACAGGTGTGGGATGAGCGCCCAGTAGTGGAGTAAGCATTGTAAACGCGAAAGACCCGATGTGGTGAATTAAACAGGCTTAAGGGGGAGTGAATATCAATTGCCTTGAAGTCCAGCCGGTCGAAAAAAACAGGTAGCAGTGCAAAAACTTGCATGAAATCAATGAGAGCATAAATGGCCACCCTAGGTTTGGCACCGTTAGTAGTAGGTGGGGAAAAAGATTTATAGGATGAAAATATTGGTAGTCTCCCCTTGAAGACCGGAGGATCCTAGAGGGCGACCAAGTGTGGAGGCGTGGGCATAGCTTTAAGGCTATAGAAAGGGGTCAGAAACACATTCCAGCTCCCAAAGCAGTTGTGCTGAATAAGGGTGAGGGTAGTGCCTGACGCCTGCGTCAGGGAGGGGGGTCCAGTGGGGGACTCATTGGCGAGGAAAGCCCGATGGGCTATGCGGGAGTGGAGAACTGGAGAGCCAGGTGGGGACTGGAGCAACAGATTTTGGGCGAGGGTCTGCTGGAGCGCCAGTTGGTGGGACTGGCTGTCTAGAGGTTGTAAGATCCATGGTGGCAGTGTTAGGGGAGGGAGTCTTGGGAGGGTCGGGTAGGG
>QFET01003321.1:0-24319 GCA_003316355.1 Tuber calosporum
GGGGCGGGATGGGCAGGAACGGTCTGTGGCAGGAAGGGGTCCTGCGCAACTAGAGCACATGAGGGGGGAGGGGGGAAAACACCCAGCGACAGACATAGTGTTCTCGCCCTTGGGGCATGTGGGATTATGGCAGCGGTAGGCTGCACGTGTGTGTGCTAGAGCACACAGGGGACAGGTGAGGGTGGAGGCTTTGCACATAGGGGAGGGGTGGCCGTAAAGCCAACACTTCCGGCATTGCATAAACCTACCTGAGGGGTGTGCATTTTCGACTTTGTGCGGACTGGAAAAGATGCGGATAGTGGAGCCAAGCCTGATGACATCGTCGGGGGCCATAGTGACTACTACAGACGTAGTGATTTTTGTTGCTCGAATGTCAGGGTCGGTTTGGAGGAAACGAGCTGAGTAGATAACGACGTCAGCTGCATTGCGAACTGACTTAGAGCGGGTAGGGAAGAGCTCAGTCTGGTCCGCCAGGAGGTAGGCTGTAGGTAAGTTATAGATGGCCAATTGGACCTCGTTTGAGGCGGGGCGGAAAGGACAGTAGGGGTTGTTTCCTACTGGCAAAGCTTGGTTAAGATGGATAGTCATGGCTTCGTAGTAGGGTGAATAAGCAGGGGAGGGTGTGTGTGGGTCGGTGCCCAGGAGGGTAAGAGATCCTTTAGGATTGACACGGGCAGAAAAGGACAGGGGGAAAGGGGAATTGGCCTGCCACAGGATGGCGGCCATCAGGGCGGGGGTGGTGGCTGCCATACAAACAGCATCTGCATGAGGTGCGGGTGAGGTACGTGGGGCGAAGAATCTGCGCTAGGCGGAGGGCAAGGGTGCTGGACGTGGTGTCAGAGGGCTGCTGCCGTTGGACGCTGCGACTTGAGCCGACGTGGCGGGCTTCCTGCCTTTGCCTTTGGTACCTGGTGTAGATGATGGTCCTGCTGCAACAGCATCATAGGACTTGTTGGACGGACGGGAATGGGTGTGTGTAGGTCAGGTGTTGGAGGATGAGGTTGGTGAGCGAAACTCAGTTAGGGGAGGGTATTTGCCTGCCCTGTACTCTTGGGCTTCACAGGAGCGTGGGTGGCGAGTGCCGTATGCGGCAGGGTTGCCATACCACTGTTTTTCTTCAGTGTCATAGCAGGGGAGGTCGGGGTCAGGGCCTTGGTTTGCCTATTATGCAGGTTGGGGTTGGGGGTTGGGGAGAGACCTAGGTCGAGCCGGAGCATGGCGAGGGGGGACCAGGGGAGGAGGAGGTGGTTGTCTGGCAGTGGCTCCTGCTGTGACGCGAAGGGAGAGGTCCCTGACAGTAGCCTCCAAGGCAGCAATCGCGGGGGGGGCTGAAGTACGGGGAGGGGCGAGGGTCGAGATAGCGGAGGAGATCTCATCCATGCGCGTAGTCAGAGTGGCAAGTCCGCTAACTACCTTATTTATTACGTAGAGGGCGGTGCACTGGAGTGGGGTGATGGTGGCCTACTCATCCGAGAGCTTGTGGAGGAGGGAGTTGTTAAACGCAGGGAAGGATTCGCGGGATAGGCTAAACTCGGTGACTATACTGTCCAGGAGGTTCTGGGTTGCAATCAAGTGGTCTGGCAGGGGTCCAGGGGTGCTGGCACGGGAGGAGTGGGCTGAGTAGGGGGCTGTGCGGTGCTAGGAGCCCGAGGCTAACCTGCAGGGGCCAGGGGAGGCTGTGGCCATTACTGTTACACAGGAAATGGGGCTGTGTCGCTAAAGAGTGAAGCTTAAGTGAGGGGCAAAATTTGGTGAATCGTGGCTGTTGCCACACAAAAGGGCGAAGTTTTGTTCGGCTGAAAAGGGCAAGAATTTCACGCGGGAGGAATATAGAAGGCGGGGAGGGTGTAGTTAAAGCGCGGGAGGCACTTCGATATTTATATCCCGGGTCTGAGTGTTCGCGGACTACAACTGGGTTACTTTTAAACTGGCTTTTTCTTCCCTACCTTCGTCTCTTAAGCCGAGAGCTAATGCGCTTTTAGCCTGCAACTTTCTCTTCCCCCCGACAGCTAATGGTGTCATCAGAGCTCCCAACTTCTCTGAGGGTATGGACCCCCCTTAGTCTGACTTGTTAACCTTCTTTCACAGCTGTGGAGATATGGCCGCCTAGTTTGGAACGTACCAATAACTTCTTAGAACACCAAGAGGCCAGCTTGGTTGTTGGGCGAATCTGCTTCGTGCCATCTTATCCGGCTCTGTAGCTGGCTTTCTGGATGACTAGTGTTCACGATCGGGCCAATACCTTCTCGTCTTCACTGCCTCTCCTTATCAACTTGTTCCGTTAGGTTCATTGACATGATAGGAATCACAGGGGTGTCAGCATACTCTCGGTGTGTATCGCAGTAGCCAACTTCAATCTCGCATTCATACCCATTTAGGACTACGCGGGCTCTCTTAACTTCATCTGGGTGTAACTCCGCGAATTCTTGACGGAATCGCTTCGTTCCACTTCCCAGACGTAGCCAGAGAGGCCATCTGATATACCCAGCGGACAGCATCCGGTCGGATAGACGGCGACGACGTATACGGGGTTACAAGAGGTTTTCCAATTTCTCGTTTGTCTTAGTAAATGAACAACTGCACAAGCTGCTAGTGTCAACTCCCTGGGCGAACGCCGGGACGAACGCCAGGGCTGCAGGGGGGTAATTGCCTGTGGAGGTTCTGATTCATGCAGTTCCTTCTGAATAGTCATGTAATCCCCTTGGGAGTCATTTGTGCCTAACACGAGCTCCCTCTTGTGTGGTTTCTCCCGAATCGCTTTTCAAAGGTTACCCTCTCTTTAGGTACCCCAAAAATAACAATAAAAAAACAAAATAAAAAATTTTTTATTCATAAAAACCTCAACTTAAACAATTCCAAAATATATCAGTCTCTGCTTTGACACGACTTGGTAGGGTTCAAAACCAAACGCGTTTACTTGGCCACTCTAGGAAAACCTTTTCCTTGAGATTCAACATCTGCCCGCTCTGGCATATCCGGATTCTCTCTATGAAATGCCTCCACCAATTCCTGTGCATACTCTGAGTGGTCTGGTGGTTCCCAAGTATTTTCATCCTCGGAACAACCAGTCCACTTCACAAAGTACCGTAACTCACGCATCGGTCGGTTCCGACCTCCCACGCGCCAGGTATAACAGATTATTTTACTCTTCACGATTCTTTCAATTTCCTATTCAAAATCTGAATTGATTTCTTCTGGTTTGTGGGGAGGTTGTTCCCTTACTGGTAAATTGGATGTTCGATAGGGGATGAACAATGATACATGAAATGTCGGAACTATCTTCCATCTTGGTGATATTTCTAGTTTGTAGGCACGTTCACCTCTTTTTTCCAATACCTTAAATCGGCCACACAGGTTTTGGGCTAAGCTTCTTTGAGGGTCGTTTCGTGCGTCAGTTTTTTGCATTTAACATGACCAGTTCCCCAACCTTGATGTCTAGTTGCTGCTTAGCCTTGCGGTTGTAATATTTGCTCATATTATACTATGTTTGTTCCAACGCTTCACTTGCCTGTTAGCGTATTGTTTGCATCCAGTGTGCATATAGCTGGGCACCTGGATTTTGGGCTTCCAGTTCCTTCATCCATTCTGTTTGTGGGTGGAATCAATAGTTTGGGTAGAAGGGTGACATGCCATGTGCGTTCGTTACCGAATTGTTGTAGGCATGCTTGGCTAGTGGTAATAGCTGGTACCAGTGTGTTTGGTTATTATTGTCAAAGTTTCTGTGGTATCCTTCCAGCACTTGGTTGGTCCTCTCTGTTTGTCCATCAGTTTGCGGGTGGTACGCAGTTGACATCTTTCGTTTTATCCCCAAGGTTTTGCATAGGGATTCCCAGATTTCACCCGAAAACTTTGCATCAATGTCGGACATAATATCCGCTGGAAGTCCATGTAGCTTCCAGACTTCCCTCAAGAATACAGTTGCAACCACCTTGGCAGTTGCATTACCTTCCAGACCTATGAAGTGAGCCATCTTTGTAAACCTATCCACGACTACCATAATTTGTATTCTTCCTTGTGATTCTGGTAGTTGTATGATGAAGGCGGTTGATATGGATGACCAGGCTGCGAATGGAACTTCCAGAGGCTGTAGCAGACCAAACCGTGCATGTCCTGGGGATTTGTTATGTTGGCATTCATCGCATGACCGTAGGTAGTCCTTTATCCACGCTGTCATTCCTTTCCAATAAAAGTCTCTGGTAACAATTTCCAGTGTCTTCTCCTGTCCTAAGTGTCCAGCTATCTTAGAGTCGTGGCAACTTTTGGCTATAGTTGTCTTCAGATGTTTGTTGTCAGGAATGTATAAGCGATTTTTATAGTATATCAGTCCTTCAGTTACTACCCTGTGACTTGGTAATGGTTTGCCCTCTTCGGTTAACGTTTCCAATTCTCGCTTGCGTTCCTGCCAGTCTTCATCCTTCTGGCCTGCCACTTTGATGGTTTTTAATAATGTCTGGTCATATTTCCTAATATCAACCTTGTACATTAAAGCATTAGACATTAGGAGTATCCCTTTGCCTTGTGTTGCTTGATTGTCTGTTTCATCAAGAAATTCATTGTCGGCCTGGTCTGCTTGCAAGTATGCAACCACTACCTGGGTCTTTGTTGCAGCTGATCATCAGGGTGATACATCTATGCTACCAAATCCACCTTTGCCCCTTGCAGTTTCTACTAGACCGTCCACTTCTATCGCTTCCACCATGTGTATTTTCTCAATTATCATTGGTGCCATTCGGTCCCCTTTGCGAACCTGGCAATCTTGGTATCCATAGTTCATTATGATAACCTTGACTTCTCCGGTGTAATCAGCGTCAATTACTCCTCCGCCAATGCTGATCCCAAATTTGGCGGCCATTCCACTGCGTGGTGCCAACTGTGCATATGTTCCTTTTGGTAATCCGACAGAAGAACCATTTACAACCTGCCTTTGTCCTTTGGCCAGAATTATAAAGTCCTGTAGTGCGTTCAGGTGGTATCTGGCTACCAGTTGGGACCCTTAGGTAGGCATTCGTGCTTTTGGAGTTTGCAATTTTATTCGCAAGAAATCAGTAGACTCTGTGCAAATTATTCTATCCTCCCTTTCAGGCTGATTTAAGTGTACTAGTGTGAATTAGAAAGTGAGAAGGCTTGAGTCTTGACTGTTCGCTATGCGCAACTCACCCCTCAGAATGGAACTCTGGCCGTCAGCTTAGTGCATCTTGCTTTCCGCCTCGTTTTCCCTCATGGTAGACAATTTTGAAATTGTGGTTCGCTAGTTGCGGAGCCCATCGTATCGGCCGTGGGTTCCATACTTTAATTGTAAGGAAGTTTTGTAGGTTTTGGTGATCAGTATAGAGTCACTGGTTTTTCGGTTGCGACCAGGTACTGTTTCCACTCTTTAAATGCTTCCAGAATCGCCAACAGTTCCTTATCATAGATCTCATAGTTTCGCTCAGCTGGGCTCAGCTTCCATGAGTGGAAAGCCACCGGATGTAGCTTTTTATCCTTAAACTGGGAGATGACTCAACCTAGCGCAAAATCGCTAGCATCTATTTCCAAAATTAGTTCTCTGTCAGGGTAGAAATGACAGATTATAGGGGCGGAGATGAATCTTTTCTGAAGTTCTTCAAACACCCTGTCTTGTTCCCGCCCAAGTTGAATTTTCTGGGGTCGCCCTTCAACCTTTCGGTTACTGGTTTGCAGATTTTGGAGAAATCCTTTATGAAACGTCAGTAAAAATTGGCAAAGCCAATGAATATTTGCACCAACTTGACCGACCTTAGTGCCTTCTAACTTTTGTTGCTTAAGACCTCTCTTTCACTGATGGTGACTCCATCAATTGCCACAATTTACTCCAAAAACTGCACTATATCGACGTGAAAAACTGACTTGGTTGTTGATACAGCTAGATCATATTCTTAAAAGTGAGAGAGTACCTTCTTGACTATGTCGACGTGTTCTTTCTCTGTTTTAGAGTAGATTAGGATGTCGTCTAGGTAGACCACCACTCCAAGATGTAAAAATTCTCGTAGAATTTTATTCATCATGGCCTGGAATGTGGCTGGAGCGTTTACCAGTCCGAATGTCATTACTTGGTAATCAAAGTGGCCGTATCGGGTCCTGGAGGCTGTTTTCCACTAATCTCCTTCCTTTATTCTTTGGAGGTGATAGCCATCTTTTAAGTGGAGCTTAGAGAATGTTTTTGCCCCTGCCACGCGGTCATGGATCTCGCTCATTAGGGGTAGCGGATATTTGTTGGCTACAGTTAGCTTATTCAACTGTCGGTAGTCTACACATAGCCTCTTTGAACGGTCAGGTTTAGGGACGAATAAAATAGGAGCCCCAGCAGGATATTTGCTTTCCCCGATTTTCCCTAGATCCAGCATTTTTTGCAGGTATTTGCTAAGGAAATCCAGCAGGTGGGCTGACATAGTATATATCGGGCCCCATGGCGGTACCACACCGGGTCTCAAGTCAATGGCGTGGTCAAACATTCATCTTCCGGCTAGTTTTTCTGCCATTTCTGGTGCAAAAACCCTCTTGAATTTATTGTATTCCCGAGGTATTTGCAGAATCTCTTTTGACTCTGGAGTGGCTGCTATTTCGATTCTTCCAATGTATCGTGCTTCACGGTGGTATGCCACGGTTTCGTCTCATTCAAATGTCAAGTCTATGCCTTCATCATTATCATGACTTTGGCATTTCTCGTCTTAAAATGTCCATTTTTCCGCATCCTCGATGTGCCTTGTGGGATGTTCTGTATGCCACCATCCAAATGGGATGATTAGGTCAAATTTGCCAGCATTGGCAATTTCGCACGAAAATGTGAGATCGGTGTGCATTGCTTCCGATCTCTAAGAGAATAGGATGTGTGTAGTGTTTTCCCACATTTGGCGCAGTGGTTCCTTCAAAGCTGTAAATGTCCTAGCTATTTGTGCGGGTGTGGTATGGTAACTGATGTTTATTAACCAGTTCTCGGTTAATTAGGAATATGTTAGACCATGAGTCTAATAAAACACGGATCGGGATCCGTTCTCCATTTGCTTGATGGTTACCCTGCCTTCTGGGGATGAAGAATTGGGTGGGGCAGGTGCTTCGGTTTTATTTCTTTTATTATAGCCGTTAAGGGCTTATTCAGGTCTCTTGGATAACATTTTTGTTGTTGTGGTAACTTATGGTGTTTGTTACCATGCCCGCACGGTTTCGGCTATTGAAGCCTACTCAAACAAATTAAAATCTCTTTCTTTGGTGTACTGGGCAGCCCACTACTAGCGGTCTTTACCCCTTGCCGAAGGGTTCCCATACACTTGCCATTTGCCCTTAACAGCCCATGCTTTTTTCTTTACCGGAGCCGTTCGCGGATCGTTTTTCCTATATCAGCGTATTTTGGCTCCGGGGATTCTTCCCCCTCGCCTCGTTTGCCCCATGAGTCTATCGTATCAATCCTGTCCACAAAGCCGGAGTCCAGGTTCGGGACGGCTTTACCCAGCTCCATTTAGCGTGTGAACTAGGTAGCCGTAGTTTCTCGTTCAATTCCAATTCATTTTTCTTGATGTCTGAGATCCTGTTCCGTTTCTGCAACTATTCCGTTGTCCAGCCGACCTGTAATATATCTTGTTCCTAGAAGGCTTCTCACGATCAAGGCTAGACTAATTTCCCCTTGTCATTCTTAAGAAGTTCCTAGTCAGGGCAGGTCTGTCCACTCTTCCTTAGATCTCTTGTAAGGATATAGGGCTTTATAAGGATACAGGTTTAGTTGACCGTCTTCCGTACTGAGGTCCGATATACTCCAAATGTTGCGCTCCGCTTTCTTCTTTTTGAGTTTCAGGTTACCAGAGTTAGTCCCTGTTCCACAAGCCGCCGTCAAAGTTAATCGCTTCTTGCTCGCCTGACATTCTTAGGTCTGCGATAATCCGGTAGGTCCGGATTGCTTTTCGTGACTCTCACTTTAGTTTTGAGTTTCCCATGGAGAAACACGGAATACCTGCTCGTAGAACCTTGCAGAGGTCGTGCCCCATTGTTGAATTCGGTTTTGGTAAGGGGTCCATAAACGAGTCCCCGGTCACCGTCGCTGCTGGTGCCTGAAACACTTCTTTAGGTTTCATCAATGTCGTCCAGTTCCCAAATCCTGGGCTGGTTGACTTGGTTCACCCTAGTTGTAGGTTCTGGTTGCCCCTTAGTTATCTGGAGTCGGCGATATAGGGGTTTGAAATTTCCCCTTTTCTGCCCTATAACCGATACCTGGGCCTAATTTCTGCAGAATTTGCCGTATGCTTAGCCAACGTGCAACGAGTGCATTGGTTGGCTTTCTTTCGTTCTTTATTTTTGTCCTTAGGGATTCCTTTATGAGCTTCAATCCAATTTGTGTGCTAAACCTTTCCGTCAGCAGGGGCTTTTTTCCCTTTCTCCGCTTGGAATTTCAATTTGTAGGCAGCCTTTTCTGATGTCATATAGGTTTTCCGTTTTTTATTCCCAGCAGTGGTCTTGCTAGGTTTGGATTCCTCCTCCTGTTTCCTTTTCTGGGAGTCACTTTTTCCCTGGTCGATTTTTCTGAATTGCCCTTATTGTTCCTTGAACGATTCTTCCACTTTGGTGACCCTGCGGACTGCCTTAATAGATTCGCTATCTAAGTCATGATTTTCATGTGATAGCGTATGCATGGCATTGATAGGAAGTTGACGCTGAATTATGGTTCTCCAAGTGTTGCCGGATACTTCTGCCTCTATGTTTTAGTTTTCCATAGTAAGGAGATACTTCTCTATATCCCCTGTATACCTAACCTTCTCCATCTCGGCCAAGGCTTTTTGTGCCTTGTGCTGTACCGAGAATCATTCTGTAACTTCGGCCCGGAAAGTGATCCAGAAATCATAACCCTCATGTTTGGGGAATCCGAGGTCTGCAGTCATTTGCTTTCAATAAGTTATCGAGAAAGGAGCCACCTCGCTTCCTTCCATTCTTCCTAACGCATACTTCATGCGTTCTTCATCGTTTTCCCATTGCCATGGGTTTCTCCCGAAGTAGTCCTCGCAATTTAGTAGCCATTCTCCCACATCTTGATTAGGCTTATTTCCAAATTTGAAGTGTGGATCCGCTTGTCGGCGGTGGGTTCTGCACAATGCTTGGCCTAGTCGGTCGACCAATGTGTCGGCTTCGGATTCAAACTTACGACCAGGCAAGGGTCTTCGCGATGGCACCTCTCCTCGTCGTGAGGGGCCACCTCCGTCTTAAGACCCAAAGTCATCATCTCCCAGGTTGCGTGCATTCGCAGGAGGGGCCAGTGGTGGCTTTTTCCACCATTTCCGTTACCTTCACCTCGATCCATGGCTTTTCCCTTGTGTCTACTGGGAATGAACTGCAACTCTTCTCCGCCATCAGCCGTGGTTCGTCTCGCCAAGCCCGGATTTTCCACTGGCTGTAGTGCGACTGTTTCCCACGAGCTTGCAGGGTTCCTCGCAACTTGTAGTTGCACCAAAGTTTCATTCATCCGAGTCAACATTCGCTTTAGTTGCGGAGATGCGGCATTCTGCATGTTCACATAGGCCTCTCATTCGGAACGCTCTTATTCAAGGCGTTGGTGCAGTTCTCGTGATTCCTCCCTGGTCCGCTCAGGTTCTTTTTGTGCGGCCACTTGTCTTTGTAGAAGTTCTACTTTTTGCCTAGCCAACTCCTGTTCTAGCTGGCTGTCTCTATCCAGGGACTCTTGTGCTAGTGTTCCAAGGTTAGCATGAAGTTGGGTTCTTGCCACTTTATGGTGTGCAGCCTGGTCTTCCTGCGCCCGCAATTTTGTCTCCCACCATTTTGTGGTTGCATCTAGAAGTGTGATGGTTTCAGTTGCTAACATTTCAAGCCCCGCATTGACCTTTTTCAACTCCTCGCTAATGATCTGTTCCCCACGGGTTATCTGTTGAGCATGGAGCAGGAGTTGGTTTGCCTAATCCTGATCTTGACCAGAGAGTTCTTGGTAGGCCAGATGTTGCATATCAACCGATTCCTAGAAGGTAAGGTCGAAGCAGCTAATTGCCTGGCCTATACGTTCTAATAATCTTTCCATAGCTGGATTTCTAGCATCGGGGGGACGGGGAGTGCTTAATCGAGTTCCAGGGGCCGACTTTCTGACTCCACGTAGCTGTGAAAGGTGGTGGAGTGCCAAAGGTGACCTGGAGCGTCCTGGTGCATGGTCGCTTTCAACCAGAGAGACTTCTTCTATGTCCGACATTGTCTTGTCCATATCGAGGGTGAATTGTCGTGAGGACATTGTTTTTAATGTGAGTTGGGATGTCTTCCCAATCTCCAAGCAGAGGGTGCGAATGAGGAATTGATGATACTGAAGGATCGGGAGGTTCCTTCTTCTTCAGTGTCGTAGTCAACTAACGGTTTCCACAAGAAGGTGAGACCGTAGAAGTGTTCGTAGATTTCATGGAAGCCTGACTCGGTAGGGATGAGTAGAGGGTCAGTGAACCAGGAGGGTTCCTGAGAAATATAGAATTGAATCTCCGAGAGGGAGTTTTAAAGTATTTCTCCGAATCAGGAGAGGTAATTTGAGGTACGAGGTTCAAGCAGAAGTTCATCTAGGAGGGTCGAATCAGCTATGAGCTTGTGAGATTCCAGAGGTATGACTTGGAGATGTCCAAATGTCATGTAGAGAGCCTAGATAACAAGGAGAAATATCAATATACTGTTAAGGGTAGCTGAATCTAAGTGCAAGCGAATCGAACCAGGCTTAAATCTTTCTTCGTAAACGGAGATTGTCTTGGAAGGCTCGTAGATAAAGATTTTGAGTAAAACTTATGATATTTATAAGATCTCTTCTCCGTTGCTTGATGATGGCTAAAGCGCGGGAGGCACTACGATATTTATATCCAGGGTCTGTATGTTCACGGACTACAACTGGGTTACATTTAAACACGTATTTTCTTCCAACCTTCGTCTCTTAATCCGAGAGCGAACACACTTTGAGCCTGAAACTTTCTCTTCCCCTACACAGCTAATGGTATGATCAGAGCTCCCGACTTATCTGAGGGTGTGGACCCCCATTAGTCTTAGTTGTCAACCTTCTTTCCGCTGTTAAGATATGGCCGCCCAAGTAGGAACGTACCAATAACTTCTTAGAACTCCTAGGGGCCAGATGGGTTGTTGGACGAATCTGCTTAGTGCCATCTTATCCGGCTCTGCATCTGGCTTTCAGGATGACTAGTGTTCACGAACGGGCCAATACCTTCTCGTCTTCACTGCCTCTCCTTATCAACTTGTTCCGTTAGGTTCATTGACCTTATAGGCTTCACCGATGCGTCAGCATACTCTCGGTGTGCATCGGAGTAGCCTTGTTCAATCGTGCATTCATACCCATCTAGGACTACCCAGGCTCTCTTAACTATATCTGGGTGTAACTCCACGGGTTCTTGATAGAGTCGCTTCGTTTCACTTCCCAGACGTAGCCAGAGAGACCCTCTCATATAACCCGTGGACAGATCCCGGTCGGACTGACGGCGACGACGTATACGAGGTTACAAGATGTGTTCCAATATCTTGTTTTTCTTGGTACAGAGCGACTGCACAAGGTGCCAGTGTCGACTCCCAGGGCGAACACCGAGGCCGCAGGGGGGTAATTGCCTATGGAGGTTTAGATTCATTCAGTTCTTTCTGAAAAGTCATGTAATCCTCTTGAGAGTTGTTTGTTCCTAACAGAGAACTAAAAGGGATTCTCAGGCAGGGGCAGCGACGGCGACCGGTTACTGGGTTATGGACCCCTTACCGAAACCAAAATCAACAAAGGGGCTCAACCTCTGCAAGGTCATACTAGCAGGTATTCCGCACTTCTCCGCGGGAAACTCAAAACTAAAGCAAGAGTCACGAAAAGCAACTAAGACCTATGGGAGTATCGCAGACCTAAGCATGCCAGGCGAGCAAGAACCGATTAACTTAGACGACGGCTTATCATTGTCCGGGACTAACTCTGGGAACCTGAAACTCAAAAAGAAGAAAGCAGAACGCCCCATTTGGTGTATATCGGACCTCAGTACGGAAGACGGTAAACTAAACCAGCATCCTTATAAAGCCCTAAATCCTTACAAGAGATCCAAGGAAGCGTGGACTGACCAACGCTGACTATAGACTTATTAAGAATGACAAGAGGAAATCAGTGTATCTTGGATCGTGAGAAGCCTACCAGGAACGAAATATATTACAGGTCGGCTGGACAACGGGATAGTTGTAGAAACGGAACAGGATCCCTGACAGCAAGAAAAATGAAGTGGAAGAGAACGAGTAACTACTGCTACCTAGTCGACACACTAAATGGAGTGGGGTATATCTGTCCCGAACCTGGACTCTGAATTTATGCACATGATAGGCATCACAGACTCATGGGGTTAACTAGGCGATGCGTGATGAATCCTCTGAATACTACCTAATGATACGAGTTCGGCTCCAGTTAGGCAGGACAAATGGCAGGTGTATGGGAACCCTTCGGCAAGGGGTAAAGACCGCTAGTAGTGGGCTGCCCAGTATTCCAAAGACCTAGATTTTAGTTTTTCTTTGGAGGCTTAAATAGCCGAAACAGTGCGGGCATGCTAACAAACACCCTAAGTTACCACAACAACGAAAATGGCCTACAAAAGACCTGCACAGGCTCCTAGCGGCCCTAATAAGGGAAATAAAATTGAAGCACCTAGCAACCATGGAAGCAAATTGCGAACGGATCCCTATTCGCATTCTATTCGACTCAGCGTATAATATATTCCTAATTAACCAAGAGCTGGTTAATTAACATCGCCTACCATACCACACACGTACAAATAACTAGGACATTTTCACCTTTAAAGGAACCAAATTAGAAAATGGGGGAAAACACTACACACATCCTATTCTCTTAGAGATCGGGAACAACGCACACCGATCTCACATTTCTTGCGAAATTGCCAATGCTCGCAATTAGGACCTCATCATCCTATTTAGATGCTGGCATACAGAACATGCCATAAGGCACATCGAGGATGCGCAAAAATGGACTTTTAAAGACGAGAAATACCAATGTCATGTTAATGATAAAGGCATAGACTTGACATTTGAACGGGATGAAACTGTGGCCTACGACCCAGAAGCACGATTCATTAGAAGACTTGAAATAGCACCCACTCCAGAGTCAAAAGAGACTCTTCAAATACCTCTGGAATACCATGAATTCAAGAGGGTTTTTAGACCAGAATCGGCAGAGAAACTAGCCAGAAGAAGAACGTTTGACCACAACATTGACTTGATACCCGGCGTGGACCCGCCATGGGGCCCGATGTATCCTATGTCAGCCCACCAGCTGGCTTTGCTTAGCAAATACCTGTGGAAGATGCAGCATCACGGGAAAATCGTGGTAAGCAAATCTCCTGCTAGGGCTCCAGTTTTATTTGTCCCTAAACCTGACGGTTCAATAATGCTATATGTGGACTACCGACAGTTAAATAAGCCTACTGTGGCCAACAAATACCCACTACCTCTAATGAGCGAGCTCCGCCACCAGCAGGCTGGGGCCCAAATATTCACTAAACTCAACTTAAAAGATGGCTATCGCCTCCTAAGGATTAATGAAGGAGATGAGTCGGAAACTGCATTACGGACCCGATATGGCCACTTTGAATACAAAGTAATGCCTTTAGGGCTGTTAAACGCGCCGGCCACTTTCCAGGCCATGATGAATAAAATTCTACGAGAATTTTTAGGTTATGGAGTGGTGGTATATCTAGACGACATCCTAATTTATTCCAAGACAGAGAAAGAACATGTCAACCTGCTAAAGAAGGTACTCTCTGGCTTGGAAGAATATCACCTAGCGGGATCGACCACCAAGTCAGTTTTACACGTCAATACAGTGGAGTTTTGGGGTATATTGTAGTAATTGATGGAGTCACCAGGAGTGAAAGAAAGGTTGAAAGCATTAAAAATTGTAAGGCACCAAGGTCGGTCAAAGAGGTGCAAATATTCATTGGCTTTACCAATTTTTACCGACGTTACATTAAAGAATTCTCCAAAATCTGCAAACAAATAACTGAAACGTTGAAGGGCGACCCAGAAAATTCAGCTGGGGGCCGGAACAAGACTGGGTGTTTGACGAACTTTAGAAAAGATTCATTCCCGCCTCTATACTCGCTTATTTCTACCCTGAGAGAGAAACAATTGTGGAAAAAGATACTAGGCCTTTTGCGCTAGGCTGTGTCCTCTCACAGTTTAAAGACAAAAAGCTACATCGTGTGGCTTTCCACTCACGGAAGCTGAGCCCTGCATAGCGAAATTATGAGATCCATGATAAGGAACTATTGACGATTCTGGGAGCATTTGAAGAGTGGAAACAGTACCTGGTCAGAACAGAAAAAACCAGGTACTGACTACACTGATCACCAGAATCTACAGAACTTTATTACAACCAAGGTATGGAATCTACAGTAAATACAATGGGTGCAGCAACCAGCGAACCACAATTTTAAGATTGTATACCGACCGGGAAACCAAGGCGGAAAGCCTGATGTACTAAGCCGATGTCCAGAGTACCGTTCATAGGAGCGAGCTGCCCATACCGAACAGTCAATACTCAAGCCTTCTCACTTCCAAAATACACTGGTCCAATTAAATCAGCCAGAAAGAGAGGAAAGAACAAATGGCACATAGTCTGCTGATTTTTTGCGAATAAAATTGCTAACTCCAAAAGCACAAATGCCTACAAAACGGTCTTGACTAGCAGCCGGACACGACCGGTATGCACTAGAGGACTTTATAATTCCGGCGAAGGGACAAAGGTTGGTGGAAACCGGAATTTCCGTCTGATTACTAAAAGAAACATACGCCGCCTGGCATCACGCAGTGGAATGGCCGCCAAATTTGGGATCAGCATTAGCTGAGGCGTAATCGATGCTGATTACAGTGGACAAGTCAAGGTGATCATAATGAACCATAGAAACCAAGATTGCCAGGTTCGCAAAGGGGACCGAATGGCAAAAATGATCATTAAGAACATACACATAGGGGAAGCGATAGAAGTGGACGGACTAGCAGAAACTGCAAGGGGCAAAGGCGGATTTGGAAGCATGGATGTATCACCTAGACGATCAAGTGCAACAAAGACCCAGGTAGTGGTTGCATACTTGCAAGCGAACCAGGCCGAATATGAGTTTCTTGATGAAACAGACCTCAAGCAAGACTAGGCAAAGGGATACTCCTAATGTCTAATACAAAAATGTCCAAGGTTGATATTAGGAAATATGACCAGACATTATTTAAAACCATCAAAGAGGCAGGCCAGAATGATCTGGACTGGCAGGAACGCAAGCGAGAGTACGAAACGTCAACCGATGAGGGTAAACCATTACCAAGTCACTGAGCAGTAACTGAAGGACTGTTATACTATAAGAATCGCTTATCTATTCCTGACAACTAACAGCTGCAGACAAATATAGCTAAAGGTTGCCACGACTCTAAGGTAGGTGGACACTTTGGACCGGAGAAGACTCTGGAAATTGTTAGTGGAGACTTTTATTGGAAAGGACTGACAGCGTGGATAAATGACTGGGTACGGTAATGTGATGAATGTCAACATAATACATCCCCAAGACATGTGCGGTTCAGTCTGCTACAGCCTCTAGATGTCCCGTTCGCAGCCTGGTTATCAATATCTACCGTCTTCATCCTACAACTACCAGAATCACAATGAAGAACACAAATTATGGTAGTCAAGGATAGGTTTAAAATGATGGCTCACTTCATAGGTCTAGAAAGTTATGTAACTACCAAGGAGGTTGCAAACATATTCTTGAGGGAAGTCTGGAAGCTAATGGACTTCCAGCGGAAATTATATCCGACATGGATGCAAAGTTTCGTGAGAATTCTGGGAATCCCTATCCAAAACTCAGGGGATAAAACGAAAGATCTCAATTGTGTACCACCCACAAACTGATGGACAAACGGAGAGGACCAACCAAGTGCTGGAAGGATACCTCAGAAACTTTATCAATTATGACCAAACGGACTGGTACCAGCTGTCACCATTAGCCGCGCATGCCTACAACGATTCGGTACCGAACACACGTGGCATGTCACCCCCCTACACAAAATATGGATTCCACCTACAAACAGAATGGATGAAGGAATGTGAAGCCCAAAATCCAGGCGCCCAGCTATATGCACACTGGATGCAAACAATACAACCTCAGGCCAGAGAAGCGTTGGAAAAAATGCGGGAAAATATGTGCAAATATTACAACCGCAAGGCTAAGGAGCAATCAGACATCAAGGTCGGGGACCTAGTCATGTTATTTGTAAAAACATATGCACTAAACCACCCTCGAAGAAGCTTAGCCCAAAGCTGTATAGCCCGTTTAAGGTATTGGAAACAAGAGGCGAACGCTCCTACAAACCAGAAATATCACCAAGATAGAAGATCCATCTGATATTTTATGTATCATTGTTGGAACCATATCGAACCTCGAATCGACCAGACAGGGAACAACCTTCCCGCGAGTTAGAAGAAATCTATTGAGATTTTGAATGGGAAATCGAAAGAATCGTAATGACTCAAATAATCTCTTATACCCGGCACGTGGGAGGTCGGAACTGACCGATCCGTGAGTAACGGTACTTTGTGAAGTGGACTGGCTGCTCCGAAGATGTAAATACTTGGGAACCACCTGACTACTTAGAGCATGCACAGGAATTGGTGGTGGAGTTTCATTGGGAGAGTCCGGATATGCCAAAGTGTGCAGATGTTGAATGACAAGGAAAAGGTTTTCCTAGCGTGGCCAAGCAAACGCATTAGGTCTTTCACCCTGCCATGTTGAGTTCAAGAAAGGACTGATACTTTTAAAAATTGCTTAAGTTTGGGTTTTATTGTTCAAAATTTATTTTGTTTTTCATTGTTATTTTGATGGGTTACCTAAACAGAGGGTCACCTTTAAATAGCGATTCGTGAGAAACCGCGCAGAGGAGGGAGCTCGTGTTAGGCACAAACGACTCCGGAGAGGATTATGTGACTTTTCAGGAGGACTACATAGATCTGAACCTCTACAGGCAATTACCCCCCTGTAACCCCGGCGTTCGCCCAGGGACTTGACACTGGCACCTTGTGCAGTTGCTCGTTTACTAAGAAAAACGAGACATTGGAACACATCTTGTATTTGAGTATACATCGTCGCCGTCCGTTTGACCGGATTCTGTGCACTGGGTATATAAGATAGCCTCTCTGGCTACGTCTGGGAAGTAGTACGAAGCGCTTCCGTTAAGAACTCGTAGAGTTACACCCAGTTGAAGTTAAGAGAGCCCTGGTACTCCTAGATGAGTACGAAGGTGTGATTGAAGTAGGCTACTCCGATATACACAGAGAGTACGCTGACACCCCGTGATGCCTATAAGGTCAATGTACGGATCAGAACAAGTTGATAAGGAGAGGCAGTAAAGACAAGAAGGTATTGGCCCGATCGTGAACACTAGTTATCCGGAAAACGATCTGCGGAGCCGGATAAGACGGCATGAAGCAGATTGGGCCAACCTCCAAGCTGGCCCCTTAGAGTTCTAAGAAGTTATTGGTAAGTTCCAAACTGGACGACCATATCTTAAACAGCTGAAAGAAGGTTTTCAATTCAGACTAAGTGGGTCCACACCAGCAGAAAAGTCGGCAGCTCTGATCATACCCTTGGCTGTGTGAGGGATGAGAAAGGTTTCTGGGTACAAGCTGGTTCGCTCTCGGATTAAGTAACGAAGGTTGGCAAGAAAATACCTGTTTATATGTAAACCAGTTGTAGTCCGCGAACACTCAGACGCGGGATATAAATATCGTAGTGCCTCCCGACCTTTAGCCATCATCAAGTAATGGAGAAGAAATCTTATCAATATCATAAGTTTTTACTTAAAAACTTTACCTAATTGCCTTTCTAGACAATCTCCATTTACAAAGAAAGATTTAAGCCTAATTCGATTCGCTTGCCCTTAGAATCGACTACCCTTAACAGATGTTGTCTATTTACAAAGGTAAATGATGAAACCTTGGTACTGGTAATACAATATTGCATAACTAATGGAGTAAGTATAGGACAGCCATCTATCACTTCTAAGGCCTCTTAACTTCTAGTCTCTTTTCCGGTACCTAGTTGACCTTATGCAAAAGCTTTATGTTTAAATACTCCTGATATGCAGTGGTCTCCCAGATTTGATAAAGATTGTTTGGTATTCCTCTCACATAAACTTCAAACTATTGGGCCCTTCTCTTTAAACTTTCTATTTATTCATATATTTAATTCATATTATAATATACTTTATTAAGATACATGGAACCTTTCATTCAGCTTTTAGTATAGAAAGACTTAAATGTTAATTTCCACTAAATAAAGAAAGAATAAAAATGCAAATACTTTAAAATATTATCCTTGGCAGTATTATTACTGCAGTTATTATGCTAACTATTCAAGTAAGCAAAAAGAGCAACCGTGATCAAATCTATGTAAGGAAACTATTAAGGGCCTATTAGCCATAATATCCTTTGATATAAGTATCTTGTCAAATCCTGTTTTAAGCCCAAATTGCATTATGTAACTACAGTTCTGTTTGGCATTCCCTGATTTGTAAATCTCATTTTGAAATCTTGATAAAAATATGTTTGCCGATGGGAACTGCACTACATAAGTAAGGAGGAAAGGTTTTGAAGCTAATATTTTATACTTTAACTAAATGTATGAGCAAGTGTATTTATCTTGCATATTAAATTTCTGCAGTCTTATTCTCTAGTTTGTTATTCAGATGAGTTGGAGCTTCACAAGAACTCCCCTTTGAGTCTACAGTTTACAATACTTTCTCTGTTATATTCACCCTATGATAAAAACTTTATACTCACAAAATCTCCTCTCAGGAACAAAGCCCTTTGTGTTCATATTTAGACATAAAATATGGAGGGAAGTAAGCACATTTTATGCAACTGGTATATTATACAAGAGTTGAGTATTCTGAATTCAATAAGCTTGTATTGGTTACTTTGTTGGCCTATCCTTCTAAATGTATTTTGATTTAGTACAGGTGTGCAAGTAATATTACCAATAGTAGATCTTGAGTGTTTGTACAGTACTTTGAGTATTTAGTTAGTTTAACCCTGTACTCCTACTTTAGGGTCTCCAAGTCCACTATTTGTCATACTCTAGAGTCCAATTCTGAATCCCCACTCCTGGTATCAAGTTTTTCTGTATTATTTTTCCTTAATTAGATAGTTATGATCTATAATATAAAAGTTTTCTGACTAAGAATTAATATTTGTATTTTCAATTTTTTTTTGTTAATCACCTTCTACTGTTGTATTAACTTTAATCCACCAAACCTCTCTGAAAAGAAGCTGAAAAGTAATCCAAATCACTTCACAATTTAAGAGATAATTCATGTTAGCAGATTTCTCTCTCGTTTTCTGCCATTTTCTACTATCAAAGTACCTCTAATCTATTAAACCTGATTATCTCAGGCAATGTGAAGTTGGAGGTAACTTCTATGATTGCACTTCTCCCAATAATATTTACTATTACTATTCTTTGCCTAAACTTTATCCTTTTCAACTATGATAAATAAATTTCTTTATTTATTATAACATTCAATATTAGGCTATGCGAAATCCTTGTGTAACATTTCAGGATATGCCATATAATGAAGGAGAACCTAAAAAACATGGATATATAAAATATCTATTCTAAAATATTATCATCCTATATACTTTAGAATGATCTCTCCATTTTATTTCCACTGAAAGGTTGAACAACTGATTTGAAAAGAATAAAATAATCTTCTCCTACCCTAATCCTGCAAATATTACAGGTATCGTACTATAATACCAGTTGTCGAGCCAGAAACAGGTAAATCCATGACGAAGCCACCAAGAATGGTGATTTTGCGCTCGCTATCCAGGGCCGATATGCCCACCAGACCCCCGCAGTAGCATAGCTTAGGCTCCAAAAGGGCTTGATTTTGATATGCCAGGGTCCAAAGGTATCAGATAGCCCCACTGCAAATGACAATTTTTTTTCAAGTAAAGATAATAAAAATTTATAATTCTACTTCTGATCTCTGTTCATCACTTGCCAGTCTTTGTCATGTCCTTGTGAGAGATAGTTAGTGGCCATTCCTGGTTAAGTGACTTAGGGTTCGTGCGCTGGTAAATACTCGAGCACGGTAGGTTCCGGAGGGGTTGGGTTGCCAAGTAATCGTGTGGAGTGTTCACGTTTCAACAAACTTCTGCTAAATTCGGGGCTATGAAACCTAGGAGTCTCCCCAAATCTCCTGTCTCAATTCACCGTGCACTTGTAGCGGCTCGAAGCTCGCCATTCTCCGAACCTCTCTTTTCTCCAACAAAACTTGTTTTCTAATCCAACTAAGAGAAACGAGAGCTTCCAACAAACATGCCTTCCCCTGCATTGCTCGCTGAGCAGGGCCTGAAAGCTTTGAATTCCCAGGATTACTCTCTGGCAATTGATCTATATACTCAAGCTCTGCAACAGACACACGGGTCCCCCGATTATTACATCAAACGCTCCACAGCCTATCAACGTTCCGCCGATTACGCCAATGCTCTTAGGGATGCGGAAATAGCCGTGGTTCTGGGATACCGGCGTGGTAAACGAGAGCTCATCAGCAGTGCTCAGCTTCGTAGAGGGGTTTCCTTATTTATGGAGAAGAGGTACGGTGACGCCGCGTTCTGTATTGCCGAAGCAGAGAGAAGGGTTGCGGGTGAAAAGGAAAGGAATCTTATCGGCATCTGGAAAAACAAAATTGAGATCCAGCTCTCGAGACTCGACGAGGACGACCCTGTGCACGAGGTCACCGTCTCCGAGGTTCCTGATGTCGAGATACCAATCCTGGAGAAACAAAAGGAGCATGTACCTGCGAGCCAATACAAAGAAGATAGAGCTGCGTCCACTACCGCCCCGGCGCCCGCATTAGGAGTTAGCACTCACGCAAGTAGGATTCGCCACGAATGGTATCAAACAGCTTCCCATGTGGTACTCACCATCTATGTCAAAGGGGTGCCTAGAGATAAGGCCACAGTGGAGATTAGTAGCGAATCGGTAAGTGGTGGTGGCGATTTTAACTACACTGTTTTCTGACTAGGAAAGGTCTCGGTGGCCTTCCCTTTGGCTACAGGAAACGAATGGGAATTCGACCTCAGCCCCCTCTTTGACAAGATAGATCCTCTGAGTTCTGGTTTCTCGATACTTTCAACCAAGATTGAGATTAAGCTTGCGAAAACCAATCAAGGCCGTAAATGGGGTGGTCTTGAAGCACCAGAGCCCGCACTTGCCCCAAGCGCAGGCGAGGCCCCCTCAGCGATGGCTGCTGAGCCAAGGGAAGCCTTGCCCTTGTACCCAACATCATCGAAGAAAGGCCCTAAGGATTGGGATAAAGTTGCTAAAGATCTCACCTCTCGTTTGAAGGATGAGAAGACAGGGAAAGAAATTAGCAGTGGCAAAGGCGAGGAAGAACCTAAGGGTGCAGAATACGATAGTGACTACGAGGGTGGAGATCCAGTCAACCATTTCTTCAAGAAGTTATACAAGGATGCCGATGAGGACACCAAACGTGCGATGATGAAGAGCTATGTTGAGAGCAACGGCACAGCTCTGAGCACTAACTGGAATGAGGTTGGGAAGGCTAGGGTCGAAACAAGCCCCCCAGGTAGGTAGTGTTTATCCTAAAATATAGGACTAAGTGCTAATTTTAACCTAGATGGAATGGTCGCTAAGAGCTGGGATAAGTGAGAGGGAAACAGGGCATGATTGAGATCACAGCTGGATGGGATTGGGGAGGCGAATTTGTTATAAGGGGTGGTTTCTCATTATCTGAATTACGCTGGCTCATTTTACCACTCTGACAGAGCGGTGGGTTTTTTGTTTGACTTCCTATATTAGGGCTTGTAACAGCCACTATATAATGTTATGGTTCCTTGCCTCGGGAGGTCGTGGTGGTTTTCCTAAAGGTTACGAAAATCGTTGTTCGCCATGTTTTTCGTTCTTTTTTTTTCATTTTCATTTTCAGTTTCATTTTTTTTTAAAAAAAAGTCTTGTGAGGTGTGTAAATGAAACAGAAAACTTGACTGGGTAAGGCCTATGCATTTGATGGGGTCTCTGCTATCCCTATGAATGGGTGAAATTTCTATATAGTAAAAATTAAATCAATCAACGGGCTTCAAATAGTCTTAATATCCTAATCAAGGACACTATTCTTAATTGAATCCTTGTTCCAAACAAAAGGGAAATGGGACTAGCATATGTCTCAGTTTGACCCATGCAAGCATTGACAACAGTATAATCCAGAACCAACTCCAATAATCCATGATCAATTATGATCTTAGCATAAACAATAAATTATAAATAATAACTTTCTATCAACTGCTAGGGTATACCAATACCAGAGTTTAAAGTACAACAACCTCCTACAAGCATCATAGGCATTAACCAATATGAAAGCAAAGTCCAAAGAGCTTAGATCTAGTAGTGGAAAGAATATCACGAAACAATCAATTGGACATCAAGAATGAAGAAAGCTGCCAAATTCTAACTCATTGGAGCAATACGAAGTAGTTGATTGATCAAGTATCCAGACACCATAGAATTATAATTTTGGGCAATGCTAAGGACTATCGATATCACAGAATGTAAAGTTAACATGATGGCAAACGCTCCACTACTAAAAACAAACTAAGTACTAGGAAAAGAGACACTTTTTGTATACAGGACTATATAGAGTCATAATAACTCTTCTCCTGGTTGCACAATTAAGTAAATAATATTTTATGACAGATGTTACTCTCAGACAGTATGTAGTAATTATCTATATAACTGTCTTAATCATCCTATAAGTATGTGTCAAATTGCATAAGCTACTAGTATTTCAAAAACAATTTTCAGCAATGTTACAAGAAATGATATAAGATATGCATAAAAGGATTCCTGGGAGAAATTAAATTTTGTGACTACTTGTAGAGTACAATAAGTAGAGGAAATACCATTAGTTCTAAATATATCTATAGCTAGGGATATATTGCCTACATCATATACAGATAGAGCTTTCACAACTACTCTGATAGCTAGGTAACCAGCAATGCCCTCTCTCTCCATCAAAACAAACCTATTCCAGCGCTCCCTGACTGGTACTCCAGGTTTCCAGTCTCCAACTACTCCCTTGGTTTTCAAGTACCCAACTCCAATAGAATATCTTAGGCACCCTACTTCAGTCTCAGTACCTAGGTACCCTACTTACTGGGCAGTTACTCTGTGCGCACTTGATAAACCTAACCCACTGGTACTAGTTATTGTACACCATACTGCATGGTTCCCCATAGAGTATAAACTAAGACATATTAGCTTTTCAAGTTCATGTGCATATTGTACAGGAGTTGGTTTCTTGGAGTATACAACTAAGGCATTCAAGCCTCACACCATAATGCTACAATAAACCAGGGTACAATAGCCACAATTCAAGTGATTCAAAAATAAAAACAACCATGGTGCAAAAAAACAATATATAATAAAACTATCAATATGAAATTGAATGATAAAAATACAAATATATTTAAACAAAATTATATTCAAAGTATAAACTCCTTAAGATGTTGAAATTATGGCAAGAACTAATAATCAATAAGAGTTTTCATATACTTATAAGTAAACATAATAGTTCAAAGGCTGTTGCCTGTGTTCTGTCAATAAAAGGATAAACTAAAGATACATAACTCTACACCTCTTGTTAACTGCATATTGGACATCTTTTTTAAACCATTTTTATTGTTAACACACTATTTAAATAAGATATTGAGTAGTTTATTTTATAATACATTATATTTTTTCTAAAGGTCTGTGTTTATATTTTGATTTGAGTTGGAAGGTAAGTATAAATTAGTGGAACAAACAAGAATATTTACTACAATATTATATCAACAATACAGTAGGTGTTAACGTCAGAGATACATATCAGTATATGATAGCAATGGCCATAGTGAGATTCATTAAACATGCAGAAAGTGTTGAGTAAGTTCCACATTTTATTTGAATATTAGAAGAAGTTATATGAGATACATAAATTAATAAACAGTGTAAAGGCAAAGTATAGAGCTTAAAGAAGAAGAAGATTAATGCAAAGACTTTAAAGAATGGATATCAAAAGGGAACTAAGATTAAGAAAACAAGTAAGTGCATCAAAGTAATAATTAAAATTATAAAGGCTAATATGAAATTGAATAAACCAAGGTAAAGTCACGATTGGTGACTAAGCAAGGCAGAATTTCGCACGACTCATAGTTATGAGTCATAAGGTTGTTATATTTCGCACTATGACTCATTAGAAGTCA
>QFET01003322.1:0-10273 GCA_003316355.1 Tuber calosporum
CCTCCTCCGAGGTTTCGCCTCGAATACCTCTGGGTCCGATTTCCCCCTCTTGCAACAAAGCAAATACTATTATAATACATAGATCCATTATGAACTCGATAGGGTAGGGTGAAAAACCTGGCGTGTTTGCTTGTCCACGCCAGGAAAACCTTTTCCTATCATTCAACTTCTGCCCTGGATGGCATATCCGGATTTTCCCTATGAAACTCCGCCACCAATTCTTTAGCATGCTCTAAATGCTCTGGTGGCTCCCAGGTATTTTCATCCTCTGAGCACCCAGCCCACTTAACAAAATATCGTATTTCACGAAGTTATTTATTTCGTCCACGCACCCGTCTTGTGTATGAGATTATTTCACTCTTCACAATACGTTCTACTTCCCACTCCAAGTGCGCGTCAATCTCTTCCGGCTCTCTGGGTGGTTGTTCCCTCTGTGGCCTGGAGGAGGTGCGGTATGGTTCCAAAAGGGATACATGGAATATGGGATGGATTTTCCATCGCGGTGATATTTCCAGTTTGAAGGCGCGGTCTCCTCTTTGCTCCAATACTTTGAACGGGCCATAGAGCTTCGGACTAAGCTTTTTCGATGGTCGCTTAGTTCTGATGTTCTTTGCGTTGAGCATAACCTGATCTCCAGGTGTAATGTCAGGTTGTTCTTTTGCCTTCCGATCGTAATATTTCTTCATATTTTCTCGGGTTTACTCTAACGCTTCTTTGGCCTGCTGGTGTATTGTCTTCATCCAGTGAGCATATAATTGGGCTCCTGGGTTTTGGGCTTCTCGTTCCTTCATCCATTCAGTCTGCGGGTGGAAACCATAGTTGGCATAGAACGGGGAAAGTCCATGTGCATTTGTTGCCGAATTATTGTAGGCGTGCTCGGCTAATGGCAACAATTGATACCACTCATTTTGATCGTAATTGACAAAGTTCCTTAAGTAACCTTCCAGCACTTGGTTGGTTCTTTCGGTTTGTCCATCAGGTTGAGGATGGTAGGCCGTTGACAATTTTTGTTTTATTCCGAGACTTTTGCTAAGTGATTCCCAAAATTCTCCGAAGAACTTTGCATCCATATCGGAAACGATTTCTGAGGGAAGCCAATGTAGCTTCCAGATTTCTCTTAAGAATACATTTAATATATCCTTTGCTGTTGCATTTCCTTCCAGACCAATGAAATGTGCCATCTTTGTAAACCGATCCACAACTACCATTATTTGCGTTCGTCCAGGCGACTCTGGTAGTTGTGTTATAAAGTCGGTGGAAATGGATGACCACGCTGCATATGGCACTTCCAAGGGTTGTAATAGACCATACCTTGCATGCCGCGGGGACTTATTGTGTTGGCATTAGTCACATGAGCGGACGTAATCATTCATCCAGTTGGCAATGCCTTTCCAATAGAAGTCTCGTGATGTGATCTCCGCGGTTTTTTCTTTACCAAAATGTCCTGCCACCTTGGAGTCATGACATCCTTGGGCAATCGTTGTCTGTAACGCTTCATTGGCTGGGATATATAAACGGTTCTTGTAGTACAGTAGTCCTTCTACTACTGTCCAGTTGGCGGGCCATGGTTTTCCTTCCTTCTCCAATTCTTCTAGCTCGCTCTTACGCTGCTGCCAGTCTGGGTCCCCTATGGCCGCTTGCTTGATGTTTGCCAATAATTGCTGGTCATATTTCCTTATATCTGCTTTTGATATTATGGCGTTAGACATCATGCAGGTTATATGCCCTATTTTTTCTCCCCAGTCCTGTGTGTCAAAATACTCATTTTCTTTGTGGTCGGCCTGTAGGTGTGCCACAACTATCGAGGTCTGTTCCGCTCTGCCCGTACGCGGGGAGGGGTCTGAGCTGCTGAAACCGGCACTGCCACGTTCTGTCGGTGCTAGGTTCTCGACTTCCATTGCTTCCGAGGGATTTTTATTTTCTATTACCAATTGCGCTATTTTATCTTCCTCGCGCACTTGGCAATCCACGTCGCTATGGTTTCTCATAATGATTTTCACCTCTCCAGTGTAGTCCGCATCTATTACGCCGCCTCCAATTCCAATTCCATGTTTTACTGCTAGACCACTTCTGGGTGCTATGCGAGCATAAGTGCCTGAGGGTAACCCTACTGCAATTCCCGTTTCAACCAGAACCTGGTTTCTTGTGGGTATTATGAAAGCATTGATTGCGTAAAGGTCGTGTCCAGCTGCCATTCGTGATCCTTTAGTTGGCATCTTGGCTCGTTTGGATACTAGTTTGATCCTCAGGTTGTCAGTTCTTGGATCGGTAGCCATCCGTGTTATTTCTTCTGGTTCATTCATGTATACCAGAGAAATTTGAAAATGTGTAGGCTGGAGTATTGACTGTTCGCTATGCGCAGCTCCCTCCTCGGGACGGTAGTCCGGCCGTCGGCTTAGTGCGTCTGGCTTTCCTCCTCGCTTTCCTGTGCGGTACACAATCTTAAAATTGTAGTTTGCCAGTTGCTGTGCCCACCGAATTTACCTTGGATTCCAGACTTTTGTGGTTAGGACATTTTGTAAATTTTGGTGATCCATATACACGGTTACCGGTTTTTCCGTTCCCACTAGATACTGCTTCCATTCTTTAAAAGCCTCTAATATGGCTAGCAGTTCTTTGTCGTGGATTTCGTAATTTCTTTCGGTGGGACTTAGCTTCCTTGAGTGGGAAACCACCAGGTGTAGTTTTTTGTTCTTGAATTGGGACAAAACGCAGCCTAACGCAAAGTCGCTAGCATCTGTCTCTACTACTGTTTCCCTTTCCGGGTAAAAATGGCATAGTATGGGGGCAGTCGTGACTCTGTGTTTGAGTTCTATGAAAGCTGCCTCCTGTTCAGGGCCCCAGTTAAATGCTCTAGGGTCTCCTTTCAACGTTTCAGTTATTGGTTTGCAGATTTTGGAGAAATCTTTGATAAACCGCCGGTAGAAATTGGCGAAGCCAATAAATGTTTGCACCTCCTTTACCGATCTTGGTGCTTTCCAACCCTTTATACAGGCAATTTTTCTTTCGCTCATGGTGACCCCATCAATCGCGACGATCTAACCGAGAAATTCTACAGTATCCACATGGAACACTGATTTTGTCGTTGAGATGGCTAGGTCGTATTCTTCTAAGCGAGTCAGAACTTGCTTAACCAACTGGATATGTTCTTTCTCTGTTTTAGAGTAGATAAGAATATCATCCAGGTATACCACAACTCCATGATCCAAGAATTCGCGTAGAATTTTATTCATCATGGCTTGGAAAGATGCTGGCGCGTTTACCAATCCGAATGGCATAACTTTGTATTCAAAGTGACCGTACGGGGTTCGGAACGCTGTTTTCCATTCATCTCCTTCCCTTATCCGTAGGAGGTGGTATCAATCTTTCAAATCGAGTTTAGTGTATATCTTCGCTCCAGCTACTCTATCGCGGAGTTCACTCATTAGAGGGAGAGGGTATTTATTTTCGATGGTCAACTTATTTAGTTGACGGTAATCCACACACAATCGCATTGAACCATCTGGTTTCGGGACGAATAGGATTGGAGCCCCGGCTGGAGATTTACTCTCGGTAATCTTTCCTTTATCCTGCATTTTTTGCAGGTATTTGCTGAGTAGATCCAACTGAGGAGCTGTCATTGGGTATATAGGTACCAAGGGCGGAACTGCTCTAGGTACTAGGTCAATGGCATGGTCGAAGGTTCTGCGACTAGCAACTTTCTCTGCCGTTTCCGTGGCGAATGCCTTTTTGAACTCATGGTATTCGTGTGGGATTGCCAGGGGATGGGACGGTTGTACTATCTCCGGCATTGTTCGTACCATTTCTATTCTTCCTACGTACCTGGCTTCAGGGTCATGGGCCACAGTTTCGTCCCATTCAAATAATCCTTCCATGTCTTGTTCTTGGACATGGGTCTGACATTGTTCATTATTGAAGCGCCATTTCTTTGGATCTTCAATGTGTGTGATGGGGTGTTCCTGATGCCACCAGCCAAACAGGATAATTAAGTCATATTTCCCGGCTGGTGCAATTTCGCATGTAATGTGCGATCGATGTGCGTTCGGTCCTATCTCTAATAAGATAGGATGAGTGTAATGTTTTCCACCGCCTAGGGCAGGTGTTCCTTCAAATGTGAGGATATTTTTGGTCTCAGCGTGTGTATTGTAAGGAATCCGAAACTGGTTTACTAGCTTCTGATTTATGAGGAATATATTAGATCCAGAGTCTAATAAAACGTGTGCGGGTATTCTCTGGCCCTTTGCCTCTAGTGTTACCCTGCCTTCTGGGCAGGTGTAGAATTGAGGCACTTGGTCCTTCATTTTGTTTTTCTTGTTTTCGACACTAGGGGCTTGTGCGGTTCGTTTTTTCGACATAGTGTCAATCGTTGGTGGTGATAACTGAAGGTGTTTGTTACCATGCCCGCACGGTTTCGGCTACTGAAGCCTCCTCAGACAAACTAAACCATTTCCTTTGGTGTACTGGGCAGCCCACTACTAGTGGTCTTTACCCCTTGCCGAAGGGTTCCCATACACCTGCCATTTGCCCCTCTCAGCCCACGCTTTTGTCTCCACTGGAGCCGTACTCGTATCGTTTTGACTATATCAGGGTATTTGGGCTCCGGGGATTCTTCACACATCGCCTCGTATACCCTATGAGTCTATCGTGCCAATCCTGTCCACAAAGCCGGAGTCCAGGTTCGGGACGGATTTACCCCGCTCCCTTTAGCGTGTGAACTAGGTGGTCGTAGTTACTCATTCTGTTCCACTTCGTTTTTCTTGATGTGCGGGTTCCTGTTGCGTTTCTCCAACTATTCCGTTGTCCAGCCGACCTGTAATATAATTTGTTCCTGGAAGGCTTCTCACGATCCAGGCTAGACTAATTTCCCCTTGTCATTCTTAAGAAGTTCTTAGTCAGCGCTGGTCTGTCCACTCTTCCTTGGATATCTTGTAAGGATTTAGGGCTTTTATAAGGACGCGAGATTGGTTGACCGTCTTCCATACTGAGGTCCGATATACATCAAATGTGGCGCTCCGCATTCTTCTTTTTGAGTTTAAGGTTCCCAGAGTGAGTCCCGGACTACCACGAGCCGCCGTCCAAGTTAATCGCTTCTTGCTCGCCTGTCATTCTTAGGTCTGCGATACTCCCGTAGGTCTGGATTGCTTTTCGTGACTCTAGCTTTTGGTTTTGAGTTTCCCACGGAGAAGGGCGGAATACCTGCTAGTAGGACCTTGCAGAGGTCGAGCCCCCTTGTTGATTTCGGTTTCGGTAAGGGGTCCATAACCGAGTACCCGGTCGCCGTCGCTACCGGTGCCTAAAACCCTTTTCTAGGTTTCATCCATGTCGTCCTATTCCCAAATCCTGGGCTGATTAACTTGGTTTACCCTAGTCGTAGGTTCTGGTTGCCCTTTTGTTATCTGGGGCCGTCGATATTGGGGTTTGAAATTTCCCCTTTTATGCCCTCTAACCGATACTTGGGCTTGTTTCCTGGAGTGCTTCCACGTATGGTTAGTCAATGTGCATTGTGTGCATGGATTGGCTTTTTTCCTTTCCTCGATTTTATCATTAGGGATTCCTTTATGAGCTTCAATCCAATTTGTATGCTCAACCTTTTGTCCAGCGTGGGTATTTTTCCCTTTTTCCGCTTGTTTTTTCAATTTGTAGGCAGCTTTTTCAGCTGCCGTATAGGTTTTCCGTTTTTTATTTCCAGCATTGGTCTTGCTAGATTTAGATTCCTCCTCTCGTTTTCTTTTCGGGAACTCACTTTTTCGCTCGTCGTTTTTCCGGAAAAGCCCTTGTTGTGCCTTGAACGATTATTCTGCTTTGGTGACCCTGCGGACTGCCTTGATCCATTCGCTATCCAAGTCATGATTCTCATGTGATAGCGTACGCATGGCCTCGATAGGTAGTTGTCGCTGAATTATGGTTCTCCAAGCGATGCCGGATACTTCTGCCTCAATGTTGTGGTTTTCCATGGTGAGGAGATACTTCTCTATGTCTCCTATATACCTAACCTTCTCCATTTCGGCTAAGGCTTTTTGTGCCTTATGCAATACCGAGAATCGTTCTGTAACTTCAGCCCGGAAAGTGACCCAGAAATCATAACCCTCATGTTTGGGAAATCCGCGGTCCCCCGTCATTTTCTTGCGGTAAGTAATGGCGAAAGGGGCCACCTCGGTTCCTTCCATTCTTCCCAACGCATATTTGATGCGTTCTTCATCGTCTTCCCATTGCCATGGGTTTCTCCCAAAGTAGTCCTCGCAATTTAATAAGCATACTCGCACATCCTGAGAAGGTTTGTTTTCAAACTTGAAAGGTGGATCCGCTTGCCGGCGGTTGGTCCTTGATAATGCTTGCCCCAGTCGGTCGACCCATGCATCAGCTGCGGATTCGACTTTTCGACCCCGTAAAGGTCTTCGTGATGGCTCACCCCCTCGTTTAGAGGGACCACCTTCTTCTTCCGAGCCTGGGTCATCGTCTCCTGGATTGGGTGCATTCGCGGGAGGAGGTGGTGTTGGTGCTTTTCCCCCACCACTGTTTCCGTCTCCTCGATCCACTCCCTTTTCCTTGTCTCTGCGGGGAATAAACCGGAACTCTTCTCTTCCATCAGCCGTTGTCCGTTTCTCCAAACCCGGATTTTCGACCGGCTGTGGTGCCACTGTTTCCCACACACCTGGTGGGTTCCTCGCAACCTGTAGTTGCACCAAAGTTTCATTCATCTGGGTCAACACTCGATTTAGTTGTTCAGATGCGGCATTCTGTTGGACCACATATGCTTCCCTTTCAGCACGCTCTTGTTCGAGGCGCTGGTGAAGCTCTCTTAACTCCTGTTTGGTCCGCTCATGGTCCTCTTATGCGGCTACTTGTCTTTATAGAAGTTCGGCCTTTTCCCTAGCCAAGGCCTGTTTTAGCTGGCGGTCTCGATCCAGCGACTCTTGTCCTGTTACCCCAATGTTAGCATGAAGTTGGGTACTTACCGCTTCATGGTGCGCAGCCCGTTCTTCCTATGCTCGCAGCTTTGCTTCCAACCATTTGGTGGTTGCATCTTGAAGTGCGGCTGTTTCAGTTGCTAAAATTTCAAGTCCCGAATTGACTTGTTTCAACTCTTCGCCAATGATTTGTTCCCCACGGGTTATCCGCTGGGCATGGTGCTGGAGTTGGTTCGATTGATCCTGAGCTTGAATAGATAGTTCACGGTAGGCCAAATGTTGCATATCAACCGATTCCTGGAGGGTACGGTCGAAGTATCCCATTGCCTGGCCGATGAGTTCAGCTAGTCTTTCCATAGCTGGATTCCTGGCGTCGGGGGGACGAGGGGTGCTTGATCGAGTAGCAGGGGCCGATTTACGGACCCCACTTGGCTGTGAGAGGTGGTGGAGTGCCAGGGGTGACCTGGAGCGTCCAGGTGCGTGGTCGCTTCCCACCAAAGAAACTTCATCTATGTCGGACATAGCCTTGTCCGTGTCGACAGTCAATTGTGGAGCCATTTTCGCCTTCTAATGGTAATTGGGGTGTCTGCCAAATCCCCAAATTGAAGGTGTGAAGGAAATATTGGAGGAGAAAGAACTGGAGGTTCCGCTTTCCTCACTATCGTATTCGACGAAAGGGTGCCACCGGAAGGATGGGCCGTAAAATTCTTTATAGATATCTGCGAAATCTTGGGGGGTAGGAACGAGTTTAGGATCGGTGAACCAGGAGGGTTCGTAGGGATATGGTAGGAATTCAATCTCTGGAAAGGAGTCGTACAGGAGGGTTTCGATAGAAGTGACAAAGTTTGGTAGACGAGGTTCAAGAATTGACTCGTCAAGAAGGGTGGAATCAGCTATGAGCTGGTGTGATTCCAGAGGTATGACTTCGAGATATCCGATTGTCATGTATTGAGCCTTGGTAACAAGGAGAAATATCAATATACTGTTAAGGGTAGCCGATTCTAAGGTCAAGCGAATCCGGCTAGGCTTTAAGAAATCAAATTGTAGACGGAGATTGTCTAGGAAGGCTCAAGATTTCAAGGTAGAACGTATGATATTGATAAGATCTCTTCTCCGTTGCTTCATGATGGCTAATGCTCGGGAGGCACTTCGATATTTATATCCCGCGTCTGAGTGTTCGCAGACTACATCCGTTCTCCATACAACCAAGTATCTACTAACAATTTTCACAACAAAACCCAACAGCTAACCCCCTTTGACCCTGTAAGTTTTTCCCCCGCACAGCTAATGGCGTGATCAGAGCTCTTCTTTCTCCGAGGGTGTTCACACCTTCTCGGTAAGAGATAACAGCCGTCGTCCTGCTGTTCAAACTATGGCCGTCCAGTTTGGAACTTGCCAATAGTTTCTTAGAACACCAAGGGGCCAACTTGGTTGTCGACCAATACGGCTTCGTTCCGGTTCCCCCGGTCTTGCCGCTGGCTGTCAGGATGACTAGTCTTTGACGATCGGTCCAATACCAATTTGTGCTGGACTTCCTCTCCTTATCGACATGTTCCGATAGGCTTGCTTGCCTATGATAGGCATTCATTTGGGGTTCAGTACTATTCTCTGCGGAATAGCCCGAATACCACTCCCTCCTAGGCTTCCGAACGTTGTTTTGGTCTCTTGACTTCAACGGGAGGTAACTCTGCGGGCTCTTAACGAAATCGCTTGGTTCTTTTTCCCAGGTGTAGCCAGAGATGCCCTCCTATATACCCTGCGGACAGGATCCGGTCGGACGGACGGCGACGACGTATACGGTGTTACGAGAGGTGCTCCAATATTTCTTCTTTTCTATGATTGTGAGCAACTGCAGAAGGCGCCAGTGCTGTCGTCCGGGGTCAACGTCGGGGCCGGAGGGGGGTATTAGTCTGTGGAGTTTCAAGCCCAGAGCTCTCAAACTGCTCCTCTGGGCCCTTGTGGGAGTTATGTGCCTAACAGCCTTAACCTACCCTATCTGAATACTACCTCAGACAAGATTTGATCTTCGTTGCGACAACCCGTTTTGCTTCTGAGAGGGATACCTCCAGTCTATTGTTGACTGCTGCACTACCTCCACACCCATCTGCATTGACTGTGGTGTAGAACATGCTGCCTTTGATGGCTCCTGTCTTATTAGACGAGATATCCTTACATCTCTCTGCCCCACCCTCAACCAGGACATGCCTCAACCGCCAACCACCACTGTGAACCAACCACCCCCACCATCACCGCAGAGTACAAAGACCGCTACAGTCAGACCCGCGGACCTCTTGGCATCTCCGCTGGCTTCTCCCCTACCGTAACGCAGACTCTTTGCTCAACTAGAACATTCCTATCATATTTCCAAGGAAACTCAGACTAGAACCGCCTGGGCCTTATCCCCTCCACCCATAGAATAGGTTGACATGCTTTGAATGAGACACAACCTGCACTCCCATACAATCAATCACCACCAATACCCAATACTCTTAGGCATGATATTCCTTTTATTTCTATTGTTCAGCATAACTGCCTCAGTAGCAGTTGTGTATTTCAAACTTTATTTAGTTTATTTTACTTCTGTGGAGAATTCTCCTCATATTGTTGCCCTGCAGGATGTTGCATTCTCAATGGGCTCTCCTTCTTTGGTGAATGATTTTAAGAAACTTTTTCCCCCTGCTACTGCCCCCTAAAAACCAGGGGCAGTGGTATATGTTTCTAGATAGCTAGTTAATGTCGTTGTAGTACTTACTATATTTTTTGAAAAGGTTGACTCCATGGGTGTGAATTTTCACACCAGTGACAGCCTTTTTCATTCTTCTCATTTGGAGTTTCTGCTATATTATGTCTACTATATCCAAGTAAGGGCTGCAGCGTCTGTTGCACCCCATGACCCATTCCCTGTATATTACATTCCTACCTTGGTACTAGGAGACCTGAATATTGATCACTACTGCAGTAACCCAGGCCACCAGATATCATTTAGAGACTCCATCACCTCTCAGCAATACTGCACCCTGGCTATGGATCAAAATTATTCTCTTTTTAATACTCCTGGTGTATATACAAGATTCAAATTTAACTACCTCCACTGTGCCTCACTTCTCCACCTATCCTTTACAAACTAGTCTATCCTCCAGACTCCGTTGCCGTTACAACCACAGCGAAAGAAAAAACCACACCAAATTTCGCGCCAAGCTTCCACCTCATTGGCTCAAAACCAATTCTCACCGCTTCCCCTTCCCCCTTTAAAGACTTTTATCAACAAATTGCCCTCTATTGCTTGTTTCCCATTACCTTTTATCCACTGAGTCCTTGCTTCATCACCTCTGATGCCTCCACGGCTAAGAGGCAGAGGTAGGGGG